>WJFB01001375.1:0-32494 GCA_009870185.1 Pygmarrhopalites habei | reverse complement strand
ATGTAAGTGAGTTAAAGTAGTTTAAAAACAAAAGTCAAAAAGGATGTGATATGATATTCATATTCTGTGAGTGTGTTTTTACGCACTGTTGTCATGTATTCGTGTGTGAGTGAAAATTGGAAAGACCCATTCACAAATCAATGTACGGAAACATTAATAATTGCATGACTAATGTGTTTACAATTCATTAGGAAGAGTTCAGATAAATTGATATGAATTCTTTCCGTTTTTCTCCAGGCTACGAATCCACACACAACCAACAACTGTGAACTTTATGGTGTGTGTCTCTGAGATGAAACGTTTGAAGAAAATCATTTCTGCTTGTTTCTGACATGGAAAATGGCGAATATTAAACATTGTGTTCATTAACATGTGCAGTGTGTGTCATCAGTGATATAGGAGTGGATGTTCTTCGGTTAAAAAAGGACAACATTTACATTGTGACAAAATCAAAATTTTTACAATGTATTGGAGAATTGTTGAAAAAATCAGAAGAGAGAACTAACATAAAGGGCAATAGAGGGCATGTTGTAGCTTTAGCTTGAAAGGATTCAATCCTTTTGAAAACAAAAAAAGTGAAAACGGAGTTATTAATTAATTTGTGCCTATATATTTATTTCTCTTATAATGTACGAACATTTGCAACAGATTAAAGAGGAAGTTGATGGAATTAAATCTGGCATCGGATGGAATTCACTCTACCAAAGAATACGGACAGAATGTACCAGTCATGATTTTCCATGTGGGGAGGCTCGGTCTCCTTTAAATAAACAATTAAATCGATACCGAGATGTGAGTCCGTATGACCACAGTAGTAAGTGACAAATAAAAATACAAATGATCCCTTATTTGAACTATATCAATTTTGATGAAATGTCTTTGTTTTGTTTTGATATTTTAAAAAAATGATAGACAGGAAAAAGTACTTTTCAATTAATTTACTTGTCAATAAATGTTGACAATATAATATTTTTCAACTCTTTACAGGAGTGGTTCTCCATGGTCCATGCAATTATATCAATGCCAGTCTTGTCAAGGTATAGTTTTTTTTTCTATTCTCTGTCAAAACAACATTGTCGTAACATTGAATGTACTAAAGTAAATTAAAATTATTAAAAGGTGGAGAAGGCCAGAAGGAATTATATACTCACTCAAGGGCCACTTCCAGCAACAACAGGACATTTTTGGTTAATGGTCTGGCAACAAAACTCCAAAGCGGTCTTGATGCTTAATAAGATTATTGAAAAAAACCAAATCAAATGCCATCAATATTGGCCAGTTGGAGGTGAACAAGAAGTAATGGAATTTCAAGATGTTGGCTTAAAAGTCCGTTTGTTGTCTGAAAATGAGTCCTTCAAACATTTTATCATCAGAAATCTTCGGTAAGAAATTATTTTTTTTGTATTTTGAATTAGAGAATATAATAATTTGGGGTCATTGTACATTTACTATATCAATTATTGTACAATACTTGTTGAAGTGATCGATACGTTGTTTCTCATGCTACAACCTTTTTGTGGTAGCAATGTTTTTGATAACAGGTCATGATTATATTTTGATTGTTACATTGCAGTATTGAAGAAATGACGACGGGTAATAGTAGAGAGGTATTGCAATTTCACTACGTCACTTGGCCAGATTTTGGTGTGCCATCGACTCCACGGGCTTTTCTACATTTTCTTCAAGTAAAATTGTGTCTTTGATCTCATCTAATTTTGATTTTGATTAAGATGATGAATTTCCATAACAAATGTAAATATAAATAATTTTGTAATTTTGTGCCTCATTGCAGGAAGTTAGAAATAGTGGGGCATTGGATTCTGATGTAGGTCCACCTGTCGTTCATTGTTCCGCTGGTATTGGACGGTCTGGCACATTTTGTCTCGTAGATTCCTGCCTACTCATGGTAAAAATATCAACAATTAAAAAGTTGTAAATAGTGTATTCATCAACTAGTGTCGTATAATTTGTCAACTTGTTGTTTCAAGATGGAGCATGGTGACCAAGTGAATGTAAAGGAAATTCTTTTAGAAATGAGACGATACCGTATGGGATTGATTCAAACAGCTGATCAACTTCAATTTTCTTACCTCGCTATACAGGAAGGATTACAACAAATGGCAGATGTATGTTCTAGTACACAATTTTCTCCATCTTTTTCATCATATATAATAAATTAACATGATCATTACAACCTTTTAATATTTGTAGGGCAAAACACAGTTTATTGCTGATCTGGCAGATAATATAATAGAGGAATGTAAGCCAAAACCGCCACTGAGATCAGGCTCGTTGAACCCACCAAGTACTGATGAACTTATTCGAGTTCTCCAATGTATTCGTCCTCTTTACTCTCAAACATTATATGCTATTTGCTTTTCTTACTCTACACACTTTGTGATTCAGAATAATAATGTAGAACTGCGTTACTTTGATTTTTTGGTACTAGCCCACCAAGTTGTCTCTTATTTTGTGCAGTGCTTACTCATAAAAGTCAAAAATGCTTAGAATTGATGAAAAATGAAATTTTTACAAATCTTTACACGAAAGATGAAATGAGTTTGTCACTCTGTAAAAATATTCAAAGCTTGTTGATAAAGTAGATAATACAGAATATTTTTTTTCACATTTAATATATTTTTATTTTTGTGTTACACAGTACATTTGGTCGAGGGAATTCCTGGAAGCAGAGGCATTGCCGATAAACCGTTACCCTTGCCCCCATCATCCTCATCTTCGTCAGATGATGAGGATGATATTATCGATGAGAGCGATTCTTATGATAATAGTGATTTTGAAGACAATGGAAGTGTTGAGGAACCGTCTGTCTCAGAACCAACGTCTAAGGATTCTGAAGAACCTCCAACAGCCGAAGAGTCTCAAGTAGAAAAAGTAGAAGACGCCAATAATGGACATGCAAAGTAAGAAAAAAAATCAATCATATTATTATTTCTTTTCTATTTTCTTCTTGACATAAACAGGACCGAGTAATACAAATTTTATAAAATGACCTTGTTTATCATTTTAATCTATTCCTTGTCATCTTGTCTTTTCATATAAGTTTTTTTTGTTTTTCTGGGATACTAATTACTGTTGGTATATTTTTAGACCAAATGGTGTAGATGAATCAACACTGAGGAAACGTCTAAAGAATGAAGCAACCATGGATAAAATACGTGAAATAAAGCAACGACAGAAAGAACAGGAGATGAAAGCAGAGCTGTACCACCGAATTTATAGGTCGTTGACGGGCAAGAGATTTCTATTTTGCGGATTTTTTTTATGTATTTCATGTACTCTTATGTATTACATGTATTAAAGGATCATCAGAGGAAAGGATTAATGGCCACCTGTATACAGGCTATCTTATAAATTAGTATACTATCGTATACTTATAGAACCAGAACACATAGGAAAGCATTATCCATTATTAATAATAATGGATATAGGTTTTCAGTGATTTTCCAGTGACTAATCATAATTTTCAGTTATTCGTCTGTTACTTTTCAAAAAACTGCCAAGTTGCCAGTGTTTTTTTCAAAACTGCTAAATCATCAGTTATTTTCTGTAAGCAATTGATAAATTTTCAGTGATTTTCTGGCAAAATATCAAAATTTACAACTATTTTTGCGTATTTTTTGAAAAGCAGGAAAAAGCAGAATTTTTTTTTGGAGATAAAGCAGATTTTGGTTGGCCTTAATCATTATTAATATTAATTTAGCAGCGTATCAGCGTATTCAAATACACACAGAGAGAGGGGGGAGAAAAATTAACATTTCATCACAACACAAAAGTCATTTTATGACTATTTATCATTCGATTCTGAGAATAATTCTCAGAAAATGAACATTTTGTCATTCATATATCTTTTAAACTTAATCAAAACATTCGACTATATACAATCACACTAATCGGAATTGGTAACAATTTAAAACTATCTGTGCTGCTGCTAAGGGTAATGGTTCAGTTAGTTATTCAAATATGTACTACGTATATTATTTTAGTTTTAGTTCAACAGCTTCCGTAAAGTAAGCAAACAATATTTATTATTGTGGTGCTTATGAGAATAATCTTTTACTATGTATGATACATTATGTATCATATACAAATAGCTACATGCGATCATTTCTATTACACGATTCATATTTTAAAAACCTCGTGGCCATGTATTGATAACTAGACTAGTAAATGTAGATTTTTCTATATTATGAATTTTACTAGTAGTAGATGATGTCATTCACACATAGTTTACAAATTCTGATGATGAATATTCTGTACTTGCATTTATATTTATAAACAAAACTAACAGAATACATAACATACAAAGTAATATATAAACATATACTAGTAGTAGTCGTACATTGAGATCATGAGTTGAAAATTTGATCCTGCAAGTTAACAGAGTTTACTGCTATGAATTCATAGTAAAAAAAATATTTTTTACCTTTTTTGCAATTTCTTTCCTTCTACTTATTTTATATTCCCAAAAAAAATATTTTCTTACACTTTTACATTTAGAGAAGTAGTATTTATTTGTTGGTTTCCCAGGCATGCAGAAATCATTTTCATGACAGTTACATTTAGACTTTTATATATATCAACGAGAAATGCTTCATTCACGTTCATACAAGTGCTTCCATCATTAGTGAATAGTGACATGGACATAAGCGACTTGATATTAATATATAGTGTTTTTTTGAAAAGAAGGATAATTTACAGTATTCACAGTTTGTACAGAATTACAGTATGTACAGTATTGCACTTAGTTTTGGTACAGTTGAAAATTTTTTTCCTGCTGAAAGAGTGTTTGTTCTGCCAAGCTTTTACTTACATCTTGATTATGGTCCGTATTAGTTGTATTTTCTTTGCCTTGTTTTCCATCCGTTTGATCAGAAATACTAGCTCAGTATTAGTGATATTATTTTTGCAAATGGCCCCCTCGAATGTAGTGACGTAACTTTTAAATTCATCATATGGGGTATATTTATATTAAGTAATATAAAATACAGACTGATGTTGTAAAATATAAATATATATATGTTGATTGTGGTGCATATACGATGATAATGACTTGACCCTGACGACATAAAAAAATGAAAAAAGAAACAGAAAGAGGCTGAGAGAATGATTTCAAAAAGAAAGACAAGAGGAGAAAGTGAGAATTATAGATATCTGAAGATACATCCGATTTTCTATTTAAATGAAATATAATCTAGTTTGAAGGGCACAAGGCACATATTCCTTACAAATTCTGTAGGATATACAATGTAAGCTATTTGTTAATTATCTTTCTTAGAGGTCGAAGATCCGTCAATCTTCGTATTCAGGGAATTTCGTTTTTTCTCAAGTTATGTTTCTAAAGTGTATTACACATTAATTTGTCAAATTTCGTATTAAATAGAAAAACAAAAAGTACTCTCAATGACATAGTTCAGAAATGTTTTGAACCTTTGCTTTGAATCTTCTTCTATGGATCCCTTTTCAAATGCATTCGAATATCATTACATTTTTTTGTTCTATATTATATGTTGTTTGTCGTCTTTGTCAATGCTTGTCAGATTTTTACTATGATTCTGGTTGCAAAGTGTTCATAAAATTTAAATCTGCAAAGTGTTCGTTTGGCTTGCTACATATGTATTTTTAGTAGAAGTTTTTATTTAAAAAAATAGGATAACCCAAATAAATTGCATGATTTTGCTATATATTCTTTTTCAAAATATTGTTTTTTAAGGTGTTGCTTCATTAACAGAGTACATGTATGTTAATTAAGCACTGTTGATTTGTAACACAAAGAGAAGCAGTTAGTAATTGAATTTTATCCTTTTTGTAATGTTCTTAAGTACACACAGATGAATATACGTAATATAATTTTATATTGTTGTAGTTCGACTAGAATGGATGACAGTTTAAGTATAAGTATGTAGTAATAGTTGATTTAGAACATTTTTTGGTGCTAACTGTCTTACAGCCATGATAGATTTATCAACTTGAAGTTTGTAACCGTCATAAGTTCAAAAATTGACTGACTGGTGAATACGACTATCATTTAAATTAAGCGTTTAGTTATGCTATATCATTCTCAATATTATATCCATCCATTATTTTAAAGTTTAAACACATTTTGAACATTCTAGTTCAGATATAGGCACATACCAGGTATACAATTAAAATCTTATGTAATATATCAATCCTTTACATTTTCTTACACAATTGTAAATTCAAAATTTAAGAACCTCCGAATATTATAGGGATTTCAAAGACGATATTAAATTGCAAAATTATTTTTTATGTAAAATGGGTTATGAGAAAGTACTCTGATTTTATTGTCTGAGTAAGAGTCTTATGGTTCCCGATAGACGAGATATTGTTGTTGTTACGACATAATATGTCTTATTTCTCTGAGCTTACATAATTTTTCAGCATGAAATCAAGTTATAATTTTAGAAACCCCTTATAATTTATCGCAAGTTACCAAATACCTGATCGTATTTTAGAGAGATTTATGGTACCGAGGACAAAATGAACAATCCATTTATTTGGTGTTGTTTTTGCAACAAGAAGAGGAGTATCGATTTGAGTTGTAGTTTCGAATTTGTTGGTGCTAGATCACGATTGAGTTACCATAATTGTTTCACCATGTAATGTTAATTGTAGTGTCAAATTATCCATTGTATCAAAGCAGTAGCACTCTTTAAACTCGTCACTGAATAATTTAATTTTTGTGTTCTTTGGTTCACGGGTCAGAAATTGCAGATTCCTAGACTTTTGTTACTATAAGTTGGATATTAGTCTGTAGACACTTCTGATCGGAACGTTTAAGGTGTCACCCTCTAATTGTGAATTGATTGTGAATGAGGTGCGTGCCAAGTTCCAACAAGTTAACAAGAAACTGGGAATTAGCAAGTAAGCCTCATGTTTTTGGCTAAACAGAAGGGAACCATTATACAATGTTATATGAGCAAAAGTTGTCGATAACAACAAATTTCAATTAATATGTCCTCCATCGGTTCCATCCTATCACGTAAAAACTGTTCTCCCGAAACGGAAACTAACTTGGTAGGAACTTTCTGCTAGAAATTCATGCAAATGTACAGTTTATTTTATAATGCTGAATAGAATTATACTTGCTATTAGTTAGCTCACTGATTTAATGCTGATTATTATACTTAATGTATTTATTAAAACGATTGTTTTAATTTGAAGCATTTGTAATGAGAGTAGACACAGGATGGGATGGAAAGAATACGGTTACTTTGTTATCAGTAGTTGGTGTCATCTCATTTAGTATCAATTGATAACAGTTCTTTTATATTAAGGGAAAAACGAGTACTTGCTGTAGCATCGTCAAAACAATGCTAATGAATATGCGTACATATGTAACTGACCCTTCTTTGTCATCCATAAGAATTTTTTTACTGAGGCCCATGAAAATTGTACGAAATATATCGTGTATATCTACAGTATGTACAATGTACATATATGAAAGTACCCCATAGGATAATTAAAATTTATATAGTGTCTATGCTTATAGTAAGGAAAGTGAAAATAGAGTTAGTATCTGCAGGAATTATATATATATAGTGCAGTTTTTGTTTTGATTTTTGAGATTCTACATTCTGGACACGGTTACCAGATTGGGACTAAATGACATTTTTCTCTTACTAATTAATTACATAATTAAAAGCATAGTTTAGCACTGAAAAAATGTAAACGATTACATAGTGATGGGTCAACACTGACTGACTGTTTTATCTAGTAAGTGAAAGAACTGAATCGCTGAAAAACAATGTTGATTGTTGTGTAATACTTTATAAAGATGAGGATATAAAACCATAAGGTTTCTGAATTAGAGAAAGTTACTTTTTAAACGCAATACAGATTTATTTATTACAGTAACTTAGTTGTCCATATTGTTACGTATGACAAGGTCGTATAGGAAGAATCCCATCAGTCTGTACGAGTGTATGAGTGTAGCCTGTTATATAAATGAATTTACGAAAATCCTCCATGTCGCTAAATGACTCCTCAGCTGCTGATTTTTGCCTCACATGATCCATGGATCAAATTTTATTTATTAAGTAATACAAGGTTACATTATCCCAGAGGAGGATGTGAAAATAAGAAAATATGGGGATTCTTCGAGCCTCGTTTATATAAATACCAAATATTCGCGTAAATAAATGTACAAATGTACTATATTATGATATGTTACTACTAAATATTTTGTATTACTATACCTAATTTACTAATAGTGAGTTAATTGTGCCGTACAGTTAACGCATCTCTAATGATTACTACAAACTTAAGTTATCAAATATAAAAAAGAGTTACATGAACAAGTAATAATTACAAGCAACGGGTGACAAAAATCTACATACACAAACGAATTTTTTTGGACGACAATGAAAAGGTCTGTTAAGGGAAAGATGAGGATGGAAACATATATACTATATAAATTAACATTTGAAATATAAAAATTTATATACCATTTCACAGTTATTTTGGTCTTGCTCTCTTATGCATGTTGTTTTTTGAATGTCATATAATTACCTTCCGAATTTATGAATTTATCATCTTTTCGACATTTTTTTCGTAGAAATTCATAAGGTGGATTTGATGTGTTTATTTGTCAGTTGTGCATGATGTGAATTCTGTTAACTTTTTGACTGTCCTAAGTACATTATTGTTAGGCAATGCACTTGAGTCTGGCTGGGTGAAGTGTGTCTTGATAAAATTTATTCTTTATAAAATTATAATTTTACAATGATTGGAATTATTGAGTTTGTGGTGTCGAATGATATGATAGAGCGGAAGTGCACTTTGACAAAAGTAAGGGTGATTATACAGACGATGAATGATGCAAACAAGGGTACAAATTTCATGGTCAATTATATGATTTACTAAAGAGAGAGAAGTGTGAACGTCCTCATGAACTAGTAGAAAAATTTCCAATTTTTGTTTCGGCACTGTGACAGAAAGGATGTTGTCTAGAATTTAATCATGAGAATTGGTAATAATTACGTGGATATTTTGGATTGCATCAGTCACCAGGTCCTGTATTTGAAACATGTGAAGGACTGCCTAGTTGCAATGACGATATTCTACTTTTTTTCTCCATTGAGATGTTGTGACTGCGATGCAGTTGAGATGAATGGCGTATCCAATATTTCTGGCAAGGAGGGTGTGTGTGAGAGGGATACAATGTTCATGTAGGAATGCCAACAAACAAAAAAGTCACATGTTTGTGAGTCATCCATTCATTGACTTGTACGATGTGTAAGTTACTACACTATAGTAAATTGTAGTTGTAGTAGTAGGCGACGACTTTTTATTACATGAGATTGTTTGAGACGCATTCAGTTCACTGTATTACTACGAAGGTAGAAGCTAAATAGTCATTCAGATACTGTTCCTGATAAATTTTTGCAAGAAAAGTGGTAGTACATTTGTTTAGTTCTTTTTCAGCCGTCTTTCATTGAACACTTCGGGTCTCATATTATGAAAAAGTTATTGCATCAACTTGCTCCTTCCTTCACAGAGAAGAAGTATACATGCTTAATGTTCAGTTATACACACGCACATAAGACAGTCTCTCCAATTTTCAGCTGTTTAAATTTTGTACAAGTATGTTTGATATTAAACATGTCAGTCTGGTATTTGGCACGGAATGAAGGAAACGGCGTTTTGGCCTCTACTGATTTGAAGTGAGTTCTAGGAATGATATGCACATGTAGGTTTCGTTTTTTTTTCAAATATTGTAATACACAGATATCAGATATGAATGACACGCCAGTACTACATTGTCTCATATATGTAATTTTTAATATAACTCACACACTTGTACAAAAAAGTAATATTGAGATACGTGTGTAGAACATGAGTACGTGAAGAGCATAGAGACACCGAAGATTGAACATTTTTGGTGATGATGACATTAACTAACTACTACTATAATTCGACTAGGTACTACTACTGTTATTTACTTACAACTGCTACAACTTGTCATTTTTTCCAACCAGTTGGCAGTCTTGCAATGTAGGGCAGTGGAAAATTTTTACCCAGACTAATTTAAACACACAGAATCTCTATTAAAAGGTCATTACTTGACAATACACCCCTCTATGTATTTATGAGTGTATTAAATATGGGTGTACCTCTCTCTCTCTTTGTTGTGGATGCCAAGACTGATGTAATTGCGGATACGAATTTTAACATTTGATTTTTGCTTCTAATGTGAAGCAGTTTTTTTCTGTGTGAGTGTGCACTACTTTTTTGTGAAGCTGTTCCTTCAAGGAACAAGGTCGTTGAATTTTTTAAATGACATAATAGTTGTTCGTTTGTGTGTATCAAAGGCGCAATTCTTCCTTGTGTAGATGAATGTAACTGTCGGACAACCGTTCCTTGCACACGTTCCATCCATGTCCGTCGTAGTCAGGGAGTAGCGTTGTCCATTCCACATGTAATACGCAAATACTTGAAAAACAAAAATATTTGCCATTATCCTTAGTACTTTATCTGCATACTAAACACCGCTGTTGAGATAAAGCGAGAGGAAAGAAGAGAGGATTGATTGGTTTTTTTGGAGACTGGAACTAGATGTTTACTCTCTCAGTTTGTTACTGGACAGGACAGTACATGAATGACATGGCTAGGTGTGTCTCCATTCTATAATATATTACAGTAATAATTTTGGCACACAATGTCAGGGTGCTCTCTCTCACACACAGACAAACACACCTGTACATGGGGCAATGTATTGTACTGTTTGTCATTGTTTTTCCGTGAAACTTTTCCACTAGATATCTGCACAAGACACAAACCCAATGCACGACCATTATATTCTCAGGATGAGGAAAATCGTCAATTGAGATAAACACTTCCTTTTCTAACCATCTCGTCCCTGTGACTATCATAAGATAAAGGTTGCAAAAACTAGTGTGACCATTCTGTCTCTTTTGTTTGGAAAATGTAAACAATCCAGTATTGACATTTTTTTTGACAACAAGTAACGCATGAATATATTATTATTTGGTGTACACTGTACAGGGAGATATGTATGACAACAAATATGTCGTAATTCAAAAGAATATCAGTACTGAATGTACTCATTGCACGTGTTTCAAATTGTGTTTCTCTCTTTGTTTATTTGTTGACACATGATATTACGCAGTGTTCTGAATGACAAAGGGACACCGCTTCAGATAAAAAAGGACAGACCTAGCAAATTTGATGGTTCGTGTACAGTCTTTATCTAGCATGTGAAGTTTAGAAAGTGATTTTTAAACACACAAATCGGTTACCTCACACCTTTCCCCCTGTAAAGGGAAGATGCACATTTTATTGATTTTAAAGTGCATCTCACTAAATACCTTCTTGAAGATCTTGAACTGTGTGATGTTGACCTGAGGTTATTTTCTATTTTATTTTTGTCCATATAGTATTGACACAGCTTATTTCAAAATGAATCAATGACAATTTGTTGTTGATGTTAGTCAAAAAATATATATTCAATCATCTTCCTAGGTATAACAGAAAGATCAAAGAAAGCGTCAGTATTTTAGGGGGCCTGTGTATGAAAACATCTTGTTTGAAAATACATTTTGTCTACACGCAAGCAAGGAAAGGAAGAGCAATGTAAAATGATTGTGCTGGTAATATTATTGTATCCTTTGGAGAATCATTGATGATTTTATCAATTGTTCACCTTCAAAATGAGAGTAAACTGTGTAGAGACACATGAGGAAAACTTGTATGCCTTTCGACTTTAGAATTCGTCTTTCAAAAGTCAAGTAGTCTGGGTTTTTAGATGGTCTGATTGTTACACTGCACACACAACAGTTCCCTATAATAAAGGTATCATTAATTCAGCATTGTAGTGTACAATTAGAGGTGAAAAAGCTTGTCCATTGGTAATGGTGAGGATTTGGTGGATCAACTGTTTAGCATAATCATTGGACATTGGAAGAGAGAGGCTATTCATACATTTTTCTAGGAGTAGGAAAAGATTTCCGAATTCAATGATATAATGTGATGAGGAGAGGGAAAAAAACGGTAGGATCAGGTGAGGATGAAGGATCAGTTCATTGGTTCCTCTTGAATCAGTTACGCAAGTTGTACTCTCCTCATGATTTTATGTATTTTAAACAGCCAGCTATCTAGGTTCATTTACAAGTGTAGCAAGTTTTGTGAAGGTACTGACTTGTATGATTATTTGTTCCTAGGTCCTTTCCTTATACATTTTCTACTATAATTAGTGCACCTGTGAGTTTTCCCCCATTCATTTGTAATTTACATTTGGCCAGATATAAAAATTGTGGGGAAGAAATCTACCGTATTTTCCTTAATTATTCCCCTTCCCTCACATTAGCATACCGCGAGAGTGAGAGAGAGAAGAAGAATTTATTTCCTGTCAATATAATCCATATTATGTGTTAATAGTCCCAAGAGCTTACCTTCAACTTCTGTCATTGATTTTGTCTCCTCCTCCTCTCGTAATAATAGAGAGTAGTGAGGGGGAATAGCTGATGATGTCATAATATTATTATATCACATGTGTGAAGGGATGAATACACTTGGGTTAGGTCTTGTTGTGACTCTCTCACGGCTCGTTGAAAACTAGAGTAGGTAAAGAGAGAGACAGAGAGAGCAAAATGCGTAAGCCAGAAGGTAAATACCCCAACTTTTTAAATTGCCACTATCTGTCTATCTTACTACTTACTACTACTAGTATGGCTAGGGTTGAGCACATTTGCATTGACGGGACAGGTGTCTGTGTGTGTGTGTGGGACAGCTGGATGACAGGTGATTAAAAATTAGTTGAAAGTCAATAGAGATAGATTCAGTCAGTTTCCACGATCGTCATCTTTGTTCAACAACAGTTCATTCATGGTAACTCAATCTAGGGCCTGTAAATTACAAAGTGACCAATAGCTATGGTGTAAGTACATACTTACACTTGTTTCTCTCTTGTAAAATGATGGATAGATATTTGTAATGACGAGATATAGAAGGTTTAGAAGGAGGTCCTCCATCAAACCTTCAAAATGTAACCAGTACATTTTTGGAATCTGCAACTTTTCCCATCCAGGCTCATGACAAACTAAAAGTAAGGGTAATCACAGCAATCAAACCGGTGCACAAAGTTAATTTGTTAGATCCCATTCATCTTATCGAGTGAATAGATCTGACATGTGAATGCAGGTGGGCATGATATCATCATCAAATTAAATCAACATCAAACTCAATGAGGAGAAAGGGAGTTTGTCTTGGAAAGGACTTGTTTTCTTTATTTCAAATCGTCTGTGTATGCATTTCTTCAATTTTGGTATCATCCATAATAATAACTTAACAGGGGTAGAGAGTATCCACACACGCTGGCTCTCTTAATTTTAATAATCGAACACAATTTGCATGCATGTGTGTGTGTGCTGACAATGAGAAATTTGAAATTTCACATGCAGAGCTTATAATGGTGAATGGACACATGTGCTTAGAGTTTTTTCACAAATTTCCTTGAATGAAATCATTTCTAATTTTGTGAATTGAGGACAGCACAGTTTGCTTTTCTTGGCAAGTAATTTATGTAATTGGAAGTTTATTCAAAAAACTGGGTTCTGCAGTTAATTGTAATAGAAGTACATGACTCATCTAATGCTAAAAAGAATATACATTCATAGTGTATTGTATTTCTGGGATAAATGACATTGTAATTATATAATCGTTGCAACCACCCACAGACTAGTCAGACCATTTGCCTTCAATGACACACTAATAATTGATTGTCTGAGTGTGCGTGTGTTTGTGTATTATTGTTAGAACTTTAACTAGATGGTATGTAGAAAAAAGGGAAACCCACGCGTAAAGAGCTTCCGGGGATTAGGGAAGGAGATTGAAAAGCTAACTAGGACTAGGTAGACTGTCACTTTGCACAAAGTCCACTTAGGCTCCAGGTCTTTGAGATATACAAGAACAATTAGGGGAAGAGAGGGAGTATTTGTTGTGTAATTGAGTGTTGGAAAGGAGCTTAAGTTGAAATACTTTTTAAAATAGATTCGGCTTATTTTTTTCTCCTCCCTCTTCCTATAGGGAGGAGAAAAACAGTTATTTTCATCTTGTTACTCTGTAATCCCCATCCTTTTTTTAGCTTTCCATATTTATAGATGGAAGGATAAAATAGACACACTTGGGTGAAATTGTAAGTGAAGGGTATGCCGGGTAAATAATTACATAATATGAACACGGGAGAAAGATAAAGGATGATAGGGGTGGGGTTGTCTCAAATTGAAATTGACGTCAACGTACAGATGTAAGGTCAATCCTTCCACCAAGAAAATATCTAAAATAGACAGTGAAAGTCCCCTATATAGGACAAAGGTCAAACAGTCATTAAAGAAGTGTAGTGAAAATCTCACTTGACACATTAATGAAAAAAGAAGGAGGACACACAGGCAGAAAACAGTCAGACGGAGGTTCTCTCCCCCTCTCTTTTTTATAATCATTTGTGGTGACTGGAAATAGCGACCTGTTCTAAACTTTGTATCTCCATGATGTTGATATTGGATGGGGGATGTTGTCACAGTGCAGTGTCGACCCTTGAGTATTTGTGTGTAGGCGCTGGGAGTGTACCAAACAGAAGTAATTACATGAAGGAGTTTGGTGTGGGTTGTGGGAAATTAATGATTCTATTCATAGTCATGAATGAGTGAAGGTTTTACGTCAGCTGTGTCCAAATCTAAATATGGGAAAATGTGGGACGGTAGACTGACTGACTGCTTGTGTAAATATAAGTTGGATCAAAATCATTTCGATATTTAATGCCCAAAATGTAGTTGATAAGGATTGATAGGATCAAAAGGTTCTTTTGTCTTTATTTTGTGTGTCGTGTCCAAGTGGTCAAAGAAAAATTTTTTTATTTCATTTCCGACTTTCTTTCAGCTTCTTTTTTTCGGATCTTAATCATTTTCTCAGTGAAAGTTGCGTGCGTGTGTGTGTACTCACAAGCTCGCACGGCTTTGTCTTATCTTCCATTCTGGGTTTTACTCTAATGACAGACTTCACACATGTCCATACTACATATTTATTGAATGACTTTAGGACTAGTTTGATATAAAAATAAAAATAACTGACTGGGAATTTGACAGACGGACTGGACATATGCTGTAAATAGATATAAAGATATATTTTATATTTCATAGTAATTATACCGTAGTCTACTTTCACTACTAAAATAGAATGTCAGGAACAGACACAGACACACACACACAAGTTCACTATACTAAAAATACGCAACTCATACATTAAATACACGCATTTTAACGTCACACGCTTGTCGTCACAAGGAGGAAAAATTCATTCATATGCTAGCTTTATGAGTATACAGCATTTTGTGTGGTAATTTTTTGACCCCTACAGTCAATATATGAAATGAAGAGAAGTAGAAAATACATTATAATGGCATAATTTAGGACTAGATCACATACAATTCTACATTTCCCATTCAGCCACTAGTTAAATACACACACACGACACACATACACAGTACATACACGAATTGTCCAGGATTAGTAGATGAAGGGATTCAACAAACTTTGTATACTAGAGATGAAGTACTGTGTGCAGGAAATCATAAGACTCGCGTTACCATTCATTCAAATATAGAAATGATAGTGGAGGGGAAAGTTTTTGTAGTGTGGAGTTTGTACCATGTACATAGGAGAAAAGGGGGGATGAAAAATGCAATTTTATTGTATTTTAAGTAAATTCACATATTTTCTATATAAGATTTTTGACACAATTTATGATGATGATAGTTTGTACGACAGGAAGGTGGATGGTAGAAGATTTTTCTTTACTAGTAACCTTAACGCCCATGGTACGTTCTATTAACAGTCGTATATTAGAAATCTTGTAAGAATAATATTCTACTAACGATACACATATAATAGGAACTTGGTAAGAACATACTACAGGATATAAAAATGCCGTAGTTGTACGTAACGTTTTTGAAATCAAACGACAAAAAAAATAATTCAAATTACAAAAACACATGGAGACTGATTGTTCACGTAATAAGTAAAAAAAGAGAAGTATCTATACAGTTTATAATATATTATTACATAGACAATTAATATTAATATGGTTGGAACTGTCGTTATTTATTCATGTATTTTATATAGTAATAATATATTAGTGAAAGATTTAAAAATACGCATAGTATATTATTTCTACATAGACCAATAGTAATAGTTGGCTAAATGTTATGTTGCTCGTAAGTTATTTACATACATAACAAAATATATTTCAAGTGCAAATTTGTTTATTTTCACTATTATAGAAAAAATATGATATAATACTTTTTAATTCATTGTCAGACCGTGTGTATTTAAGTGAAAGAATTTTTTTTTGGATTTGGAATTATTGTTTGCAGGATAAACTGACATTTATATAATTAATGTGTAAAAAAATTAGAATTTATAATAACATTAACATTTACCGTGATGATGATGATTTCGATATGACTGACTTGAAAAAGAAAACGTTTTTAGATATATAATTAGATATATTCATACATTAGATATGAACACACACATTCTATGATATAAATGTTACATATATAATATGTGCTTCTATTAATATAAAAAAATTAATAACTTACTTTCCATATGAATTTCGCTATTTACCTACTATAATATACACAATGTATAATATACCAACATATTTTAAAATATCTACTATGCATATATATCTTATATATTAAATTATTACAATTTTGTGTAAAAAGTGAAAGTCTTAGACCACAAAGACGGAGAGAGAGAGAAGGGGGGGGGGTGTGAATGTGTGTGGAGGGGGGAGAAAGATGAATGAGGGGGGTCAGAAACTTGGCACTTGGTGATGGTGTGATTTTATGTGCAAGGAAATTGGCCACCTCAATCAAATTTGATGAGCAATAATAATATTATTCGTACTATCTGAAATTATCAGTGAAAACTTTCTTTGTCTAATTTTTATCCAGTTAAATGGGTGCATAATACTTTTTCCATTCCTTTCGCTTTTTTTAAAAAAAGAGAGAAAGGCACATCATCGCTCCAAAATGTTTTCTCGATTTATTTTGTCTTCTGATTAAGTTTGACTCATTCACTTAGAGTTGTTCACATGAATCTATTTCTTGTTTTGGTTAGCACGATGGGAAATTTGGGGGTGATGATGGTGATGGCTAGGAAATTATTGTGATAATCTGTGTTATGTATGTCTTCCCAACACTAGTGTGTGTGTGTGTGTGTGTGTGGTATTTATGTGTCCGGCATACTTAACTCCATTTTGTGTAATATATTTGCATTCCCATTCATGCTGGAGAGAGAGATCAAATTCATTATTCGATGTTTTGGCATTCCGTGCAGCCGGCCGGCTTTCGCAACTTGCATTTTGGTAAGAGACTAGCAAACAAAATATACAAATGCATTGAGATTGAGACTGCATGATGATTGATGCATGTTGTTTGTGCTTGGGAATATCTACTCTTCTCTGACTTGTTGTCATAATCATTTATCTTTATTTACTATAAATATAGCCTTGCATCAATACTGCAAACTCATTTGATTTTTTTCCCCTTCTACCATTTTCATTGCTAACTTGCAACTGCACTTGCACACACACAAACACTCTAAAGTAGTACTTTACATTCTCACACACACTGCAATTATGTACACGAGACAGAGACAGAGATCACACCAAGTAAGTAAAATTGAATGACATGCTTCCTCATTTGTCGTCCCATTTGGCTTTTAGTCACATCAACAGCTGGGATGATATATAATATGCAGTGTAGTATTGTATTCACTCAATTTTTCTCTGAAGATTTACTTGACATCAGCAATAAGAGTTGCGGTAGTCAGTAGTATTTGTACGCAGAGTAGTAGTAGTCTGTACCAAGATTTGTGCAATTATTGGTCCGTGTGTGTAATGCTCTTCCTGTCTTTTTTTGTCTGTGACAAAAATGTCAAGACTGTACAATTTTTCTAAAAGGGTCGTTGACGAGATGATGTGGATATTAAAGAATTAATTTCATACATGGTAGTGCCATTGATCCCTAAACTCTGAAATAAATGAAGGAGAAGGAAGGAGAAGAAGGGGGATCAAATTAAGGACTAATGGCATATTTTGATTTTATTTCCTTTTTTCCAGGTCTCCGATGCCAAAGAGAAGAAAAGGATCTAGTAGTAGTAGCAGTGAAAAACCACCGGGTGAAACAGATTAATTCACAACGCATCCAAACGCAATACCTGAACTTTTTTTTGTCTTGTCTATGGGAATATAGGTATAATGGATTAATCCTACAATCTTCAACCTAAATGTTTTATCTATAGTAGTAGACTGGCTACTACTACTACTACTGATTGCTACTGTCAGAATATTGAACAGTACAATTGTCGCTTAAAAAGAAGTTGTGTATAGTTTTAGAGCATGGAATTTTTTTTCTCTCTCTTCATTTGTACCGACTTACGTTGCCTTGTGAAAGCAATAGTTATAGTTCATCCTTTGCATATATTTAAACTGGCTGTCTGTTAAAGATACAAATATGTGAGACGGTCATCACTTTGAAGAAATGCATATGTACGTACATCGAGCACGTCTGTCACAAGTTCAATTATATTGTATATCTATTTTTTATTTTAAAAATAATCCAATTTTACTCCCACTACACAAAGTAAGTAAGTACACGTTCCGAAGAACGTCTACATTTAAATTTAGTTAGTTGTAAAAAGTGCATGATTTTCCCCTCCTCTTTTTTCCTTTCTTCGACGAATGGCTTGCTGTGCCAAAAAACATTTTGGGGAGGGAGGGACATCCATATTAATCCCTGTAGTAGACTAAATAACTTTTCGCTCAAATGCTGTTTAGCAATAATGTTAAAAACCTACCTTACCTATACACATGTGCAATATAATATTATATTGCTTTTCCTCCTGTAGTTTTAAATATCTCAACTTTTTTTCATCTCCTTTTGATGTACAGGTAGCTGGACTACTGTATAGATTGAATTGATAAAAATTCAGCTGGTTAATCTAAATAATAAATTATAGGAATAACTGCTAGCAAAGAGGATTGTCCCTCACACATTTTTTTGTGGCAACTAGGGAACTTGACTATAGACCTAGGAATTCTTTTTGCCTCAGAAAACAGTAACATTTGACTACTTTTTTTTCTCTCTTCACAATCATCTTACAAAGACACACAACCCATGATTCTGATGTGGGTCAACGTCAAATGTGTACATCACATATGTATATTAAGTTAAAATGAGTACAAAATTTCGAAATTAAAGTCAAGTAAGGACAAATAAAAAAAGGGCTTTTTTATTTCACCTTCTGACTTTCTGACTCTACTCTGATGGATGATTATGAGTAATCATGATGTATACGGGAATGTCAAATTGACACCTGTACACTCTACACTGTAGTTGTAGGTCACCGACTGTACGTGGTGATCTTGAAATGAATTTGATGAATTATACGATATACTAACAATGTGCTGATTTTTTAGCTTGGTAAGATTTATTTATTTTTTTCATATCAACACACGTTATGGCTCTGATGATGTGATATGATATTTTAAGTGAAGGAATTTGTATACAAGATATTTTTAAGGGAGTTACATTTACTGTGTTAAGCGCTACATAAAAAAGTTAAATTATTATTGGTGATCTTTCATGAGCAGTAGACGACGTGATGGATGCTTATTGCTATGAACAGATATATGTGTACATACGAGAGAGTTTTTTTAAAATACAGATAATATACATATTTTAAGTTTGTTTTGTCCAACGTACAAATACTCACTCCCACACCCCCATGAATTATTATTGTCAAGTTAAGTTAGGTAAGATTAAAATTAAAACAATGAAGTTGGACGCGGCCAATTTGTAGATTTGAGTAAAAAATATGTTTCACTTTTTATTAAATTAATATTGTGAGCTGAACAGCACGACACTTGGTCTTAATACATATGATTTTATAACATTGTTAATTTCTATTAATATCACGCATAATTTAGGTCCGACTCGTTTTCTCCTCTTTATCCCTTCACTGAGAGAGTGAAAGCACTGCACAGAGACTACTATACACTTGTGATACTATGCATGTACTATATTACATAGGTACGTATACATATTTAAAAAAGAAATGTATTCATAATATGTTTTACGGTAATCTTTCTAATACATTTAGTTAATGTTTACTTGTATAATTGAATCCCCCTGATATGGATGAACTCATTAGGATGTTTATTTTAACAACAACAAGGAACAACATGATGAGCTTTGAATAAAAAAAATTACTCGTGTTCTCACAATTCCATTGAATTTGAGTCTATATTTATTTTTGAATCATTTCTGAGTAGTATTTAATACAATATTATGGTATTTTTAGAATTCTCTAAACAAGAATTGAAATCTCCTTTTGATGTCTCGTCGTCTAATTTGTACAACTACATAACATTCATGGGCATAACACACACAATTTTATTTTTCGAGTTGTTAGACTTTGGAATTAGTCATATTGCTTAACAGGGTGGGCTGTGATACCTTCCAAATTATTATATTAAATTAAAAACTATTATAAATAGCAACATTTTTTCCAAGTACTAGACATAAATTAGTTTGGAATTCCGATCTCTTCTCATAGTTTCCATTATTACTTGCGTGAGTGGCTTATGAGATTCAGAGAGAGAGTTATTTTCAACTTGCTTTCCTCCATGTCGTCTAGATTCCGTCAATTAAAAACTCAGTTATTTATATGTTAGCATCATTATTTATTTATTATGATGAATTACAACAGAATGAGAGGAGACGATGAGATGCTTAAATAACTGCGCATTTTAATTTCGCATTTGAAGAGAGAGAGAGAGAGACGAGAAGAAAAAATTTGTGCTCAAGCTTTGATCTTCAAGTTAAGTTCAAAGTGTCGTATAAAAGGATTTATTTTTAATAGTCAAGGGGGGGAGACACAACAAGTTTTACTAAATATGTGTACAGATCATCGTCATTCTCCAAAAAACTCTCCTCCCGACTCTCTCAGAGTCTCATGGTTTGGGGGCAAAGGATCATGTCCGAGTGAAGAATGAGCCTTATTGAGAGTTTGTCGATATTAATAATTACTGAAAATTCACTGAATGTATGTAAATCCTGCTTTGTGTGTGTGTTCCTGGAATGATTGGACATGGCTCACTGAACACAGATCACAATTTGACTGAGTGTGTGATGCTTATTTGAGGGAGTACGACGTAAAAGTTTATCATGACATATGGTTCATCATGATCCTGACACGACTGTTGTCAACTGGTGTGAGAGTTTTAAATGAGGAATTATTATAGTAGCATAAATCATTTTTCTTGGAAACTCAACATGATAAAATTTGCTCCACTCTTGTCCCATTAATCCCTCGACAGTCGAGGCTCGACTTTTCATTCGTAAAATAAATATATTGGGAAATCCTCACAAAAGAGAACCATCTTAATGTGCAGGTGTTCTACCTAATTATTTGGTTTTAACTACTGTGTTCACATGCAGTAAGAAGTAAAGAAGATGTCACTAGAATTGATACTTGTTGTCTCACAAAAAGTCAGTCAACAAAATGAATTTTTATGAATGAAGTGAACGAGAAAGAAAGTGGATGGATATATAATGTTATACAGAAAAAAGGATGGGAAGGAAAATTACGTATTTAACGCATCATTGATGAGATGATGATGTGGAATGTTGTTAAACTAGATTAAATGAATACAAGTCGTAACTTGTATTGGAAATGATAGGGAGGAAAAGAGAGAGAGAGAGAGACCTGTTTGTAGGTTATACTATTTCATCTTCAAATTGATACGTAAGTATTTACATGTATTATTTACCTATACAGCTAAAGTTGTAATGACGAATTGCATGTTGTGTCCACAGTCAATATTTCCATGTTTTGGGTATTTTCCTTGGGAAAATGGGACTGTGACATGCGAAAAAATGTGGATACCAAGAATATATTTTTGATTTTCCTATTGATAGACAGAGTGGCAGGGGGAGGGAGGAGATGTTTTTACATTTGGAAAATGCATGCTTAGTGCAATTACCTATTTTGTAGTACCATTATCCAAAGTTGATGGTATTATAATTGCTACTGTTCTTTTCTGAACCAAGCAGGTAGGTAGTTTACCTTGATTTGAGTTGAATGTGACTTTACGTCAAAATTTTAATGTTTGTTCTAATTATTACACTTTAGTCAATGATCATGGTTGGAATGAGTAATTCTTTCTCCTCTGTATTTGTACAACAGGGATGGACATGCAGAGATAGAGAGAGAGGGAGGTGAATCTGCATGTCAGGTGTAATTTGCACATCGTAGAAAGAGATAATCATCTTCCTCTCTCTCAACACACTGTACACAGGTGGCCCTAAGTAAGTGATTCGCTAAAGAGTACTATATGAAGAAGCCTTCTTCAAGAAGGGAAGAACTTACTCTAGAAGTTGGCAGATGTTGGGGAGCATTTTAACTTTCCTTTGCATACTCCTGATGAGTGTCAGGCTGACACACACAGGCTACCTAAGACCAGTCGATTGTTGCGCGGATTTTATATGTACAGCACATTAATGGAGAGAAACTGATGAATGCTCAACTCTGAAGATTCTGATTAAGACTGAATAATTGGGTAGATACACAGTTGTATTTTGCACTTCAGACTTTGTCTTCCGCTTCGTCTTCATTGATTCCTCAATTTGTTAATACATAAAGATTGACTGTATATCCTTTGGATTTTGATCATGTATCATCATCTCATCCTTGGAGACGGAGTGGCGTCTTCCTCTGGGTTTTCCAAGGGCCAAACGATAACGATGATCTTTCTCTCTCTTCTCTCAAGAATTACATGAAACTTTGTTCACTTGATTTACACAAAGTGGCTTTAATTCACAAAGTCACAGTGTATATGATAGATAATGTACAATGACGCATAATTTTCCATAAAAAAACTGTCACTTTCAGTTTTGATCCATACCTTTATCTCTTCTTCTTCTGGTTGGGGGGAATGAGGCTTGAAGAAGGGAACTCCCACGCAGTGATTAAAATGTGGTATTTCCATATTTTTCCAACTGCCTTGCATTTTAATATTGAAGACTCCGCATCTACTTACTCATGTCATATATTATTCACTCATTTCTAGTATGTACATACACTGTGTGTGTTGTACTAGTTTGTTTGATAGTGATGCTCGGACTCAGTTTTTTAAACTTGACATGTTTGTTTGGAAACAAAAATGTGAGGAAGATAGAAGAAAGTAAATAGAAAATATGACACTCATTCACTTCTGTTTTCTTGCATGAGAAAATTTTTTTTGAATTATTTCTCCTCCGCATCAATAACCTTCTCCTCTTTCACCTCCGATTGTAGTATGGAACATCTATTAAGTACCTCAATGACACTTAATGCTGGACAACGTGAAATCTTCATCCTTTGACTAAAAGACTTGACTCGTGTTCCCTGCATGGACAGAATTTCTGTCACAGAAACAACATACGATCGGATGACATTGAGCCTAATCTGGTAAATATGGATATACACAGAATAATGTGATCTGTTTACTAACATGACAAATCTTCTTCATAAGAGCCTTGCCATTCTACAATTTGATATATTCCACTGACCAGTATCTCTCTAGGATGAGGAGAGATCAACAGACTAGTCAAGTGACAGTAAATGTGTAATTGCCAATATCACACTCGCACTAATCCTACTTTGGTATGCGTGTGGTGTGTGTGGATCATAATATTTACTGGTTATTATTTATATTTACATGAATTATGTACAGTGCATCTGGAAAAGGATTCTCCATCATCGTCATCATGATATGAGAATGTGTCAACAAGATTTTTTAAATTATGGAAAGTTTCTCAATTTTAAAAGTGAGATGACGACGTCAAGTAGCCTTGTTTGTTGGTACTTAAGTGAAGACGCTCATTACATCACACATTATCTCTCTCTCTCAAGAATTTAAAGTCATCCGTGATGATGTACCAGTTAAAACTCCCTCGTTATTGTTAACGTTGATGGATGAATTCAACACACTTTGTTTTGACTTCTGGGACTTGTGCCGCCTTTCTTCTGCCCTTTCTCTCTCTTTTTTATAAAGGTTAAAAGGTTTAACCCGCAACGCATTTTTTATAGGTGATCAACTATAAAAAAGTACTAGGGAATGATCTCCAATAACAAATATTTTTTCATGCTCACTCGTTTTTAGAATGTTATGATGATGGGCTGTTTTTATTGATTTTACATTAACTACAAGTACTGCTTCAGTGTGTGTGTGATTTGGATATTTGTGATAGGTGCAGTTTTTTTCTAACGACGTTAACTAGCCCTAACACAACATGTCAAACAGTTAAAGTCCACTCGTCAAAATTGTTATTGTATTGTAATCAAGTCGAGATTGACTACTAGAATATCCCGGTGCATACATAAATAATGTAAATATATGTTTTGTTTTGTGATTGCATCTTCCCCACAAGTCTCCACTCTTCCTGTTAATGTACTGGAGTCTGGAATGTAAACAGTAAAGGAAGAGAATAATTGACAAGACGTTGTCATTTGATCTTCTTTGTTATTATATTGGTGTTGTGTTGATAAATAAGTTTAAATTGAGCAAGAGTCTAAGATCAAGTTCAACCAAAAATCCTCTTTCATTTCTCTCTCCTCTTCTTGATTGTGTGTGTGTCATGTGTGTGTAACAGTCTGTCACACGTGTTTTTATGAGTGTTCTCAAGATGACCGATATGTTGTATCAATCCCATGGCATTGGATTCTATAAGGAAACAACATTCCTTTAAAATGGCTCGTTTTTGTGCTGACGTTATGGATTTCCCAGGATTTTTTCTTTAAAAAAATTTCTACGTCAATTAATTAAAAATTTTAAGTGGTTTTCATACAACATGATATGCTCACAATATAAGGTATGCAAAGTTTTATTGCTCAACTATTATTTTTGAAACGTACGTCTGTATTACGAACGTCACTCCATGTGTGTGTGCGTGTGTTTGGTAATGTTTCCAAATAATCTCTCAGAGAAAAAGTATTTCGTCTCAATTCATAGGATTTGAAGGACTGAGACGAAGTTATGTGACTGGCGGACGGTGCCCTACCTTCTGTCAATCATCTTATCAGACGAGAAGAAGAATTTTCTGAATCTCCCCTGACCATCAGTCGTAAATGGAAAGCTGACCCATTCAGCTGTTCAAATCCTGTGTATTCTAGTCTCGCGTCTAACATCACATCATCATAGTTATTAATTTAAATGTAGATGAAGAGATAGTACTTCTTATTTAATACATTTTACATCATTTATTTATTGATCTAAATTTGATGGGCTCAGCACTGAGGAGCACTTAGCCATCTTCTCTTCTTGTACAACGGATTCACTTACACTCCATTCCTTCCAGGCAGGTCATTACTGGATTTTTCGAAAAGGGAAAGAAAAAATGGAAATTAAGACTGACCTGCGGCTTGTCTTTGTAATGACATTTCGTATCAAATCAGAATCAGACTACACGTTTCATAACGGGTCATGTATTTATACATTGAGCTATTGACTATGCCATCTCATGGAATTTCTAAAGTAGTCAATTCACATCTTTAATGTAATGTGAGATTCTTTGAAGAAGGGAAAGTTGATTAAATGTGTCAGACTAACCACAGATGTAAGATTAATAATTGAAAATTTCGAAATATTATCAATCATGGTCATCAATCACATTTTTCAGACAAAAGTGACGCTTGTATAATGTGAATTTATTGACAGAGAGAGGGAAAAATCATAATATTTGGTTGGAAAAATACTCTTGAGAGAGATCAATAGTCGAGGTCAAGGTTAGTTGACACACACAAATGATGATCAGTGTGTGTGGACAAGTGAATGTTTCAAATCTCAACCCTCCCGTTTTTTCCTGACAAAGTAAGCAATTTAATAAGTACTTTGCTATTGTGTTATCATATTTCAAAAGGAATCTGTGTCATATTTTTAATTTTGCAAAAATTCAATAATGAATCAAATATTATTGTTGCCACACTAATATGTCCAGTAGAGCTCAATTATTGAGGAGTTTTAATCTCCATTATCTGGTCATGTTTGTAGTGTGAGAAAAGTTTATCAACCAAATATATTTACATCTTGTTTCAAGGTTTAAAGTCAATAGTCTTTTAAGGTTACAAGTTTACCTCCCTCTCTTTGACTGGAGGAGGAAGACAGGGAGTAATTTCTGTGTAGATGTACACATTCAGTCATACAGTACTCTGTGCACATCATAATGAATAAGAAGGTTCTCTCTCTCTCTCATCTCATCTAATTTTTCTTGGTCATATCAATATCTCCATCAAGTCCATTTCTATACTAGTATTAGTTTATATAAATTAAACTCTGATAGAGTGTATTAAATTAATTAAGTAAAAATTACTAATTTTAGTTTATGTACAACCATCATATATCTAAGTGTGTACATTCCATTTTTTCACACATTCTACCCACCAAAAGAGAGTACGTGGAGGATGTGACAGGGATTGAAATTTGTATCAAAAGTAAAATCAGAATTATTCCGCAAATTAATTAAATTTCCAAGAATATGGGATGTGCTACTTAGTTCCAGTATAGCCTCTCCCTCCCAGTTTATTAACTCAGTAAACAAGCTCATGACAATTTAATCGGCTTTTGATACTTCATCATTGCTGACGGTAAAGTACTCACCCACACACACACATAATCTTGTCTGGTTCTGACTGCTTTTCTAATTTTCTGCTTCATTCTGGATTTTAATTACGTCTGCAGTCAAATTCTGACTATTCCATCATATCTCCTCTTCAGTTTTGCCCTGTAATGAGGTGGATATAACTACCTACACAAATTCTAGAAAGTTTTTCGATCCTCCGAAGTTGAGGTATTGTACTACCTGGTTGTTGTTCGTCATGAGGGAGGAAACTTTCTGAGAAAATTGTCTGTACTGTAGTGACGCTATCCTATTCTCATTTCCCTTTTACACATCTTTCCCTGTCGGAACAAAGAACCGTGAAAGGGATATAAACATTAATTTTTTAAATTGGTAAAAAGCCAATATATGGCTATGATCCTCCACACACATACACACACACTACACTCAATTTACGTAGTGTGTACAAACAAACTCACTTTCATCGCCTCATGAGATGAGCACACACTTAATTTCTACGTACAGACGGAAACTCAGCTGCCAGAGTCGGTGTGTGTGTGTGTGTGGAAGAGTCTGACTGGAAGACGGAGAAGGCAGATGGTTTATGGTGAAGAAATAAGATTCCGAGTAAATGCTGACACATGGATTCATATATTAAGAGAGATTATCATCTCCCCTGCTTGCCGTCGCTCAGTTCAGGAATCTGTCCACAATTTAATTTTTGTGATTCATCCGAAAACGTTTGGAACGTTCACGGTTTCTCCACAATAAAGATACACACCAATTTGCCAAGATCTTCAATTTTTTTCATTCCTTCCCCGCATCCCAATGTGAATCATCCCCGACTTTCCTGAGAAAAACACATGCCTAGACTTTGCATCATATTTTTTCACCCTAGGAGAGGGTGGATAAAACAAACTTGCTTATAATTTACCTTACATTTTCAGCCTTGATGTCTAGTCACAAATATTCTTTGAAAAATGAGAGTGCAATAAACTTGTGTAGTTGAGGATTTTGAAAAACAATGAATTTTTTAAAAAGATTTTTTCCTTTGTGAAGGAAGAAATCACACAAAAATCACGGCATACTCGACAACCACAATACATGTATGCCTAATATGCAAATTTATAAGGAAGAAGGATAGCAAGAAACCCAGGAAAATTTGCAGCTGTGAGAGGCAGCTGTGGCTGATGGCATTGCCATGATTAGAATTACAAAAAAAAATATCAACTTTATGATCTTTCACACATAATTATGATGATTATGATGAAGTAGAGAGGGAGAGAGTGATGAACGACGAAACACCTGTAAAATGAAATGATAGTTTGATTGGTTGACTCTGATTCGGACAAATTTCCACGCCCACCCTCCACCACCACCACAACAACCACATTTAATTACTCTGAATCTCGATTGACTGCCCTTAGGTCATAGTAATTGAGTACAATAATCATCACTCATTCCTGCATGGTCACATGTCAGCCATTCCTTGCAAAAAACCTCACACACACACAGAGAAAGAGAGAGAGTTTACATTTTTAGCATCTCTGTCAACTGGTCAACTCTCAATGAATGAATTTTTTCTCCACACACACACAAGTAACTTACATGTTTTACTATCAAATGGCCGATTTTTTCTACATGTGAAACGAGCCTTGCCTAAGATGGAAACAAAAACAGACACACATGTTCCAATTTTGTACACACACACACACCAATGTATGAGGCCTACGTGTCCAACATCATGTAGGCAAGCACCCTTATTACATATTCCCTCGGTCCCCTCCTCCGGAGGAGTTCAAGTTGGTGTGTGTGTGTCTGTGTCGGATACTCCATGACTCACTCTGCGATCATGAATTGAGATGTATTAAGTTTGGTTAAATCAAATGCTCTCTATAAATACTTGTGTAGTTTTTATACATGCATTATCATTCCTAATTGATGGTTCTCTCAAGTCTCGAAGCATGTGCTAATAATTTCATTGTTACTACTTTACTACTGTACACTTACACCCGGCCAGTGACACTCACTCACTTACCGTACTAATGTCATTCGCCCGGAACATTGTCCAGAAATGCGTATCAGGATCCTGGAATGTCCATAGATAAGGAATAATCAAGGAATGACATTCGGATTGTGAGTAGACACATGTGGACACGGGATTGCAAGAATGTCAAAAGGTGGGATAAGAAAATTTTGGTAAAAAACTCTAAAAGGGATTACGGTAGAATGTCCGAGTGTATATAATAGCTGTAGTAGCCGTAATTAAGTTGACAATACTCTCCACTCTTGTTCCATGTTTAATAAGGTCATGAAAGAGAGTTGACATTATGGATGCATATAACTAACTTTGTGTTCAAGTTATATCATTGAATTCTGGCTGATCATTTTTTTCTGTTGTATCTCCTCCCTGTCTCTCAAGTATTGAAGCTGGTGTGTATGTGTGTGTGTTTGGGACATAATATTGTGATGATGACGAAGTCAAAACAATCTTCGTTTTAGGCGGGTGACGACGTTGTGGTGGGGGTTGGTCAATATTATCCTTTTGTGATTCGTGGATCCTTTGCGGAAACAGCTCATGATCATTAATATCGTCAAATGTGTTAAGTGTGGGGTGTGTGATACTACAGCGTAGAAATCCCATATCTCATTCACATATCTTACTTTGTGTCGACCATGACGCCTGTTAAAAGACCACACACACACACACAAACCAGCGTATTATTTGCATCAGCTTGTGTGAGCTGTATGAATGCATATAAGGAGGGAACGCGTAACTGAGATCTATATCAATCAGAAAGTGCATGAAAACAAATTAAACATTTAAAAATAAATAACAACAACAACAAAAGTTCCAAATCCCTTTTTTTTATAAATACAATGTACGTCGTATATTTACACACCCTCGATCACCGTCCGTTAGCATATCCCATATTATGTCGAATGGAGTTCACAGTCAAATGACACACAACACGCAAACTATGGGTTTATAGTTCATACAGTGATGAATTTTAAATCAGAGTGTAATCCCAGTATCAAGTCGTAAAATGTGTGTGCAATAATCGTAGAGAGTGATAAAAAGGTGAATGATTGTAACTCCCTCACTTACTTAGTTTACAGTTTATGAGGGGAAATATTTTAATTTATAAATATTTGAATGACATTTTCCTCGTGACATTTCCATGTGAGCTTGTACATACAAAGACACGTAATACTATTGTGTGTGTGTGTGTAATCTACATGACGATTCTTCATACAAAATATCTTGTTGAAGAGCTTGAGAGGGAAAAAAAATTCCAAGGGGAATCATTCCTAATCCAAAAAATTGATGAGTTAATAGCTCAGTCACATCATTCCCTATTATCTGTCATGGGATAACTTTGTGTTTGGATTTTTTTCACCAGAATGTCAACTGTGTGTGTGTGTGTGTAATGACGTCAAAGGTGTTCAGAGGTTGCGTAAACATTGGTGATAATCCCATATCCTAATTTTTCCTATTAAAAACATAAATATTAATAATATCTGAAAAACAATCAATAAATGGAAACAATAACTGAAGTGGTCATGTGAGTGTAAATTTGTTTGTTTATACACACTACACACACATCCCGTGAGTTTTGGCAGAAGGAAGGGAAAGAAACTGTAAGTCTAGTGTGTACAATCTTCCAAGAAAAAACTCCCTTTGACAATAATAAACAAAGTTTGCACAAATGCATCCTACATACGACATACACACATAATGGGCCATTCAAGAAACACAATCCCACGAATGTGTTACACACACACACAACACATCATTTATCCAAACATAAAGAGAAGCCAAGGTAATGTATTCAAGAGAAGTCAGAATCTGATTTTAAAAACAATAACAAATGCACATGTACTACGTAATCTCACCACAACAATAATTAACCTTGTACAGAAATGAATATTCAAAAAAAAGTTATCCTGATTGAGATTAAAAGTCAAAATAAGATATTACACTAATCTACAGCATGAGATTGCACAACAATAAAACCTGGGCAATTTAGTCAGCAGAAAAAAAGAAGAAGGAAAAAAAATCCAGTCTCCGGCCAATTCACAGAAAAATGTCTTGTTACGCACCCGCAGACGTTATTCTTGTTCATACATTCTCAGACTACATTCTCATCACACTTTTCACACAACAATGAAAGGGAATGAGTCAGAAAATACCTCGAGTGTGTAACAATGTGTTCGAAATTGTTCTGGAAGCTTTTGAGGGAAAACGTTTCCCACTTCCACTCTCCGGTTTTACATTGTTGTACTACATTGTTGGGAGTCATTGAGAAGAATCCGGGATTTAATGGTGTGTGTAGTTTTTTGCTTGTATGACACATAAAGTCACACTCTCTTCTACTTACTACACTTCCATATATAATTAGGTATTACTGACCTGGCTCAGCTCAGATATTGCATCATTCTCGTTATGAAAGAAGCGGCACCCAAAAGTCTCTCTCCCTCTCCCTCTGTCTGACGAGTGTGTATGGGTTTCAGTATGTACGACCACCTCCTCCTCCTCCTGATGAAAAAAGAAGAAGAAATCTATTGGTTGTCTCTCTCTGCTTGGGGTTTTACAACTGACTCTCTCCCTCTTCGTACGTACGTTGTACGTTCAGTATGTTCAGTCGTCATAGAATGGGAGAGTGTGTCTGTGTATATCTGACTATATATATATAACAAGCATACCTCTTCATAACCTCGTGTATTTTACTCTGGTCCACTTCTTCCAACTCATTCATTTCCCTGCCGTTGCCGAGTCAAGTTGATCAAGCCGAAAAGGGAGCGAGAGAATCAGTAACCAATTTCCACGAAATCTCATCACACCTCCAATCATCATACCAGTGACACACGTTCACTCTCTCTCTCTCAAGGAGCCCCCACAAAAAAGAACAAGATAGACATTTAAACGTTTTGTTCCCCATATAAAAACTCACCTCAAATAAGCCGGTCTCTCAGGCAGACCACTTCAGTTGACACTTTGTGCTCCTCAAGTACACACAACCATCAATTCAGGATTAAATCCCTAGTGGACCTTCACACACACACACAAGAGAAAAGAAAGTCTGCAGTACGCACACTGTCAAAGAAACATTAAACCGGTAGACCACGTGTTGGTTAATTAAACCCAGTTGAGAAAATATAGTCAAAATCTTTTTTTTTGAGAGAAAGAAAAGAAAAGGAGTAATGGAGACTTCACCGTCCAGCTTCAAGTCCTACCTGATCCTTTCAGTCATTCTCACACTATTCTTCGTTTTTACCTCTCAAGTCGACTCTGCAGCCCTGATATCCAAGGTAAGAGACAAAAATTTCTTTATTTTTTAATTTTTAGGAAAAAATTTCTTTTTTCAAGAAATTAAGTTTTTATACTGCAATAATGTGGGGGAGAAACACAGTCGACGACAGTCTTTCAGTATTTCTTTACCTTCTACATTTTTAAACGGTAGGACGAAAACTTTAAGCAGATTTTGAATTTACTTGATTTCGTAAATTATTGAGGATTCATATTAAGAAAATTTTAGAAACATTGGTTCATGTTTTTTATTTTTTGAGAAAAGAATCAATCGAATTTTTGTGAGGAATTCCACGGGTGTAGAACGGAGGGTGGCATAAAAGAGAGAGTGTGTTTCTATATTTGGTTAGGGTCTGCCCTTCAGGAACAGGGGTGCAACATAGGGATGCAACTTGTTGCATCTTCGTGTTGCATCCCTATCGTTAATATGTAGAAATCATCCAAATGGCGTTCCACGCCATATT
>WJFB01001374.1:0-32525 GCA_009870185.1 Pygmarrhopalites habei | reverse complement strand
GTAAAAAATGACATTTTCTGTGGTGGGTGACTTTTATCCCTGGGTGACTTTTGGACCTCTTTCCTGTACTTGATCGCAATATTTTTTCTATGCAGAAATTCGTCAACGAGTCACTGGTGAAAAATTAAGCAGTGGTACAGAGTAAATAGTGTTGTTGCAAATTGAAATTCATTTTTTATGAAGCCGTTAATTACACTATAAGTCATAATATAAAGTTTGTAACAATATTTTAATTTTTCAGCCAATCCAGCAATCAAAGTTAACTCCTAATACCATACATTTATTAGGTAAACTTTACAAGTTGTAATCATAGTCATCATTATGGTTATTATATTTCGTAGATAATTTTTGACATGCTGTCTTCAATCATTGTTTCTCTCAATCGAACTTATTTGATGTGTCACGGAAAATTGGATGGTATGGAGAATTTATTTGGATGAATTTCCAAAGTAATAAAAAATCGCTGATGAAGATAAATGCCAGTTCGCTGCATGAAGTTCAATCAACTATATCAAAAAAAGTACCTTAGCCTTATTTTGTTGCTTAGAAGTGATACGGAAGTACTGATCACAGAAGAATTTTACCAACCTGCATCAGAGTTTTCTGTACACTGGGTGATGGTGCTTCAAAGGTAGTTGAAAATGGTCTAGTAGTAGAATAAGAATAAGAGGTCATCACTGTGTAAATGACTTTGAGGACAAATTATGACATTTAAGTATGCACCATACCTAATGCCCAAAAGTGCGTCTCTCACAGCTGCTAGAATTTGTTTCATTTTGCTTGGAAACAGCATTTCCATGTCCCGGCCAATGGACATCATTATTTTAAATAGAGGATCCATCTAAATTACCGAGGAACCACAATGTGAACCACAGAATTAATTGTTTAACTGACGATGAGAGGGAGTTTAATTATTTAACTCACCGTTTCTGATGTCTGTAAAAGGGGCGACCGTAAGTTGATTAGACAGGAATCACAAAGAAGAGAAAGCAGAGTGAAATTTAACTCTTCAAAAGATTTCATTCCAGGTTGTTGAGATGTTTGAAGGCGAAAGACCTTTATCTGTATTTCCATTTCCCCAACACATACTTACTACTACTTTCTGATTTTCCATCAAAACTTCATAATAACATGTTGTTTTCCTCAAATTCTACTTACCCTTGTGTACATGGCAGAAAGGAATTGGAGGAAAGCAATCCATTTTGAATTGTCTTGAGAATTTGGACTAGTTTTGTTCAACATTCTTTGGAGTCGTTGAAATACATCGAAACATGTATTGGTTACACTCTCCATGACCGTACGATCCTTTTCCCTCTGAAATACCACCAATTAAAACTTTTGTACATTTTTGTCTACTGGATAAAATCTAAAACTCATTTTCTCTCTCACCTGTATCAAATATAAAAATATCTCCACAGCGGATGAGATGAGATCAGTAGGATTTGGACTTGAGGTAGTTGTTGTAGTCGAGTCCGAATTATTCTTCGGTGTCTGAACAACTCCCTCACAGTCTTTACTACATTTATTGTCCACCTTGCTAGCCTGATTATTGTCTTGATGACTTTCACTTGGACTAACTTTTGACTCTCCTTTGGCTGTAACTGTGGACTCTCTATACTCTCGAAGGATGACAGAAAAGATTTTGGTCACCATCTCAATCCGATTTCTCACTGGGACTCTGTCCGTACTTGTGGTCATGACTGCCAGGATGGATTCTTGAATGGACTTGGGCCAACTTGCCAAGTCAAAATCAGGAGATGAGAGAAGTTCTGTACTGGACAGAGGAGGTGGTGGGACAAATGTCGGAGATTGTGGTTGTGACTGTATCAAGGAACTTGTGGATTTTGGAACTATTCCAAAACTTTTCGATCTTCGAATCAAATGATTATTTGACCTGGGTGGTCCTCCTTCCTTTGTCGGTGAGTCCATTTCATGATTCCCCAAATTTCGACCAACACTATTAGAGTCCATGTAAAATGTTGTTCTACTTTTTTGTAGTTGTAATGAAGGAACTGGCTGACTTGTGGGTGTGTTCGGAGAGTGACGAAATTTAGAATTTTGTTGAGGACTCAAATTGACATTGGTCATTCCTTTGGTGGTCACATTCTCTTGATGATTAGTCCCTGGCCGAACAATGGATTGTGCTTCTCCTGCTTTGTTTCCCATTTCAAAATCAATTAATCAATAAAATTTACTTTATTATTTATGACTTGACCTACCATCAATTTGTAGTGAAACAAAACTTTGCTCAGCAAAGTCCAAGTCTCTCTTCATCCTTGAGAATCGATCCATGGGAGTGTCTGCAAAGTCTCGACAATCATGATTAATTTTGTGATTGTCATCCACGGGTAAGGTTGACCTTTGATCCTGAAAATCAAATCGTACTGTCTTTCCTCCAAAATTTGAACCACTATGTCGGAGTCCTCCTCCATTACTGACATTGTCTGATTGTCGTAAAGAAAGATTTCCACTAGATTTTGACTGTTGAATTGGGACGTGACGTGGTGTGTACATGGCACTGTCCTCATCAACCCCTGATGACCCTTTCAACTGTTCAGAAACAAGTCCGGATTGACCCTGACTCCTTTGTTCTCTCTGTTTTGGTTGCAAGTCTGACTGAACTTGTTGTTGTTGTTGATGCCACAGCTGGTAAAAATTGTTATTATGATTATTAACATTCCCCGAAGACTTTGACTGTTGAAGAGGATAACAACCAGAGGATGCCAAAATGGGTGATGATTTCAGTCCATTTGAGTAGTATTCACCATTATTATTTGGATTTCGGTTTGAAGAAAAGAATGGATTGGACTGGGACTGATTGTAATGTGAATATTGTTGTTGTTGCTGTTGAGGATCCAGCTGTGCGAATTGAAATTCCTTGGCATGAACGTTGAACGTTCGACTAGAATTGTTTGATGGTCGGGCAATAGGAGAAATTGAACTTTGACCACAATTATTATTATTATTGTTGTTGTTTCCATTTTGAAAGTTATGATTTCCCATATCATGATGACTTCCTGTACTATTTGTGCGTTGTTTTCTCATACCTATAATTTTAAAAAATATATACAAAATAATATTGTTATAAGTATCACTGAACTAACTGAATTAACTTTTTTTCTTAGTTGTCATTACTTGGCGGTCTGTAGATTTCTCGACATGGAAACTTGGTTCGAACTAGTCCTTTCCGGTCATCTAAAAAAATTGTTCATTAAAAAATCACATTCACATTGTTATACAATGATTGCATATCTTTCCAAAAAAAATATTACACTGGACACTGACCTTCAGCCTCCTCGTTCGACTTTCCTTTCCCCGACTTGTCTTTTTGACGCTGTTTACTGCCACTTTTCTTTGAGTCCCTCCGATCCATTTTGAAATCACTTTTAAAAATTTTCTCCTTTATTTCTCCTCCGTAAAATCTTCTTCACATGACACACACTACACACGCACTGGTCACAAATATTGTTCGTTTGTGTGTACTATCTTTTTTTAAAAAAACTACTCTCTTTCAATATTTTTTTACAAAAAATGATCTAAACTAATTTTTACACAGTTTCTTCAAAACTTTGTTCCATGATGGAGGATTGTGGCGGTCGTAAATTGTGTGTTGTCTGTTTGTGTGTGGAGGATAAACATATTCGACATTCCTATAAAGAGTCAAGAATAATACTTTGAACGTCTTTCATATGCCACACGTTTCTCTCTCTCTCTCAACAATAATTATTGTGTACACGTGCACCGTCTAAAATTAAAGTCAGCTAACTCGTAACGAGAGAGAGTCAGAACGGAGAAAGTAAACAATGTGTACACTCGTGGGCACAATCCATATACACAATCCATATATATGTTTACTATGTACATATACACACTTACAATACTTTTTTAGATGTCTTCAGTTTTTGTGCGGAGGCCAGCAAGGAGTTTTCAGTGAAGATTCGTCTCAAAAAAATGTATATTTTCTTGCCATGAAAAATGAAAACAAATGACCATGTGACATCCGACTTTCGTCAATATTGTGTGTGTGTGTGTGTTTTCATTCAAGTGGAGAACAAAATAGTGATTGACAAGTAAGTTTATAGTAAAAATCTAAAATTCGTGGGTCGAGTAGTCGGATCGTTCTATAGTCAGACAGAATAAAAACAATTAACATTCGACATAATTGGTTATACATGATATTTATGACATACTTACCGCTATACAAGTAGTGGGTAAAAGAACAGGTGACAAAATGGGAAAATTCAGTTTCCCTTCATTCCCATCCTTTGTCCCTTCCTCCTCTCGGTCACAATATTTTCACGGAGAGAAAGGGAGAGAAGAGGATACTCTCACTCTGTCGGGGGGATTTCAGCCTTCACCGTTCAAATTCGCACTGGTCGTAAATAATTAGTGTAGAAAAAGTTTGATGAAAAATTACAAAAAAATATCACACACACAGCCAGATTTACATTATATCCCATCCCCCATCTTGAATTTGAAGCTCCGTGAGGAGAGAACGGCTTGGGCCGAATGAAACACTTACCACACTGTAGGGAAAATACAACTCCTTTCTCCCTCTCTTTGTGTACATACTCCAGTTTAAATCACATTTAATGTGTTCCAAAAGGAAATAGACTTCGAGGATACACACTGTAGGTGATGTAATTTTTTCTCCTCTCACTCACACACACACACACACAAATACGTGCGCAGGAAGGGACTAAAAACAAAATTCGCATCTTCTTCTTATATTATTATTGTGTACTCCATGTAAACTGTAGATGAGATTAGAATAGCGGGTGTATAATAAAAACAGCCGTATTATAGGAAATGCTGTGTGTGGGAATATGAAGACACATATACGTATGTAGTAACATGGGGGTAGGTATATGTAGGAAGGACCGAGAAAGTATTCTCAAATGTTTCTGTTGGGATATGAGACGAAGAGTGTGAGTGTGTGTGTTTGTAGAGAGAATAACATCGGGGTTTTTGCCATGTGGGTTAAATCGTTGAAGTTGAACAGGACAGCCTGTATCATACATATTGTGTGTGTGTATGAGAGAGAGAGAGAGGGGGAGAGTTTTAAATAGACTTTATGCTGTGTTGCAGAGATGAGTTAAGTTCAGGAAGAAATGTTTTACACTCGATTTTCTGGTTTTGAATTTCAATTTTTCATGAAGTGCATCTTGTAGATCAAAGTCTAGTTTCCTTGGAAGTGGGGGAGGTAGGGAGAGAGATGAAAATAATTATTGTGGAAATTATAAAGGATGAATTTGAGTAGAAAATGAGAAAAGGGATTGTAATGACATCATTGGATGAAGAAACGAAAGGAAATTTGGCAATTAGAAGAAGCGGGTGGGGAATATCACAAGTTTACTCTCTGACTCTTTATCGGAGCGATACCCGGTACTCTTTGCAACTCTTCTCTGTCTCTTTTTCTTTTTTTTCTGCTAAAAATACAACAGATTTCCGTACTCTGTCATAGCCCTCTCATCAGACTGAGAGAGACTCTGAGTGAGGAATATCTCTCATCTGTTTCCTAGCTCTTAAACTGTTTTACAGGCACATCTGTGGAATTGCGAATGTGTTTCCTCATCCAAACACACATACAGACACACACACACACACATGCAGACGGAGGGGTGTGAGGTGAGTTGGTGTTCATGCGAACTTGGAAAGTAATGTTAGTCAATCATTTTAAAATTAGCATGGACCAACGTACATTGTGCACATCCGATTACAATTTAATTAATAACCACAAATGTCCTAATATTAATTGTAGTACAATTTTAATCTAGTCTACTTGATCATAAAAAATGACACACTGTAAAAATTGAATAAATTCATTTCGCAATGTCATCCTACTGTATACATATAGCAATCTCACTGGACATCCCAGTTAAATGTAATTACTGACCTTTGAATGGTCATAAAAATAGATGAGTTAAGATTTTTGTGACAATAAAATGTCCGTCATATTTGAACGCGAGTTTTGCAGGTCTTGAAAGCTTGTCAGTTTCAAAATTACATTGATTTCAAATTAAGTGAATAACCAATTTTTTGCATATCCATCGTTTTGAAAATATGAAAGCTTTTAAAGGTTTATCAGTTATTTACTTGGTTACATATCAAATATGAGTTAATGAATGATTCTTCCATTAAATAAGAAAGTGGTGTGCGTGGTCTTTTTAATGTTCAAACCATTAAACATTGACATTCGATCCCGAACACAAAAGCCTGTCACATGTTCAATGTATGATTAGTAATTATGTTGCCACCAAAATCCACATCATATTATTTACAACTTTTCTTATCAAGTGAAGAGCTTGTCTCGTCTCCTCCTATCATCCATTTTTATCAGTTTAAAAATATACAGAAATGTACAGGTCGGATTGGACTTACTATTGTGTCCCATGATTTTATGTTGACTTTATCAGTAAAATTCCCTGGACCTTGCTTTTGGTGCTCTATGGATTTCTTCAGGCAACCCTGTACATTTCCCTCCTACGACTGGATTATATGTACCTGGAAAGATTTTATACGGAAAGAGTTATGCATTACTCAGAGTTTGGGAGTGAGGACGAAGGAATGTTTTCCTTGAACTTCACGTTATTCTCACATCGAATTTCTCCAGAGTTGACAAGAGTCTCAGTCTCTCCTTCACGTTCCAGGTAGCTAGAATCACTGCTGCAATTTCTCCAGTCCCCTTTCCAGTGCTCACATCATGGAAACCGTTGTCATTGTTGGGAGGTACGATTTTTTTATTTTAATTCATACTTAAAATTAGATGTAAAATTATTATGTTCCAAATTGTACAGTGGACTCATTGGGAAATCCTGGGCAATGCTTTTTGCATCAGGAGGTCATCAAGTCCGACTGTACGACACGATGCCAGAAATTTTGACAGCCGCTCCTGGTCACATTAAAGAAACCCTGGCCGGTCTACAAGCAAAAGGTCAATTGAGACCGAGTAAACTGAGTGTGGAGGAACAGTTAAAGCTAATCACAGGTATATATCTCCATGCTTAATTTTAATTTACCCAAAGTCAATTATTAATCCTTCCTCCTTCATGTCAGTTCACAAGGATCTAAAGGAGGCCCTGAGAGGGGCCACATATGTCCAGGAAAATACTCCAGAGAGACTGGACATTAAGAGAAGTATTTTTGTGGAACTGGACAAATTACTCCGGAAAGTTGGGAATGAGGAGGCGATTGTGGGGAGTTCTACTTCCACAATCCAAGGGTCCCTTTTCACCGAAGGACTAGATGTTCAACAAAGAAGCATTGTTGTCCATCCTGTGAGATATTTTTTGAAGTTTTAATTACTATTTCCTTTGAGAAATGAAACTGATTACAAAAACTGATTTTTATTTTTGAAGGTGAATCCACCATATTTTGTGAATCTTGTGGAACTCATCCCAACACCTCACACAAAATCTCATGTGGCTGTCAAACTACGAGCCCTCATGGAATCTATTAATATGAAACCTGTAGTGCTCAACAAAGAACTTCCAGGCTTTGCTCTTAATCGAATCCAGTAATTTTAGAATTCATTATCCAAATTATTCTGGATTATTTTTTCAAAAAATAATTTGAACTCTTTCATTCATTCTCCAGGTACGCAATTTTAAATGAAGCTTGGAGACTCGTATCTGACGGAGTATTGAGTGTGTCTGATGTGGACACTGTTATGAAAGAGGGGTTAGCACCTCGTTACGTTTTTATGGGACCCCTTGAAACTGCTCAATTAAATGCTAGTGGATTTGTGGACTATTGTGATCGGTATGGGAATGGGATTTACCAAGTTTCCAAAACTATGGAGGAGATTCCCAAAATGACGAAGGAGAGCGCTGTGGAGATCGATCGACAACTCCAGGAGAGAGTGCCCAATGACAAACTACCCGAGAGGCGAGCCTGGAGGGACGAAAATTTAGCTAACTTGGCAAATTTCAAAACTAAACATGGAGTCTAATTTTTTAAAATAAAAAAAATTCCATCAACTCTGGATTCTTTTTTTTGGAGATGCTCATAATTCTAAAACTGTTTTCTATTCACTGTCATTGACTATCGTGTAAGAGGATTAATCTGTATGTGTAGGAAATATACAGAGAAGGACTGGGCACTGACCTACATTCATAAAAACAAACGTTCGGACGTAATTCACCATTACATTTTGATTATGAAGAAGATTACAGCTCATTGCGGAATATTTTTCTTGTGAAAATGCAAGTTCATACGTATTAACTATCTTGTTGAATTTCCACAAAATCTATCCAACAAGAGTCAAAGTTGAGAGGAGCATCGTCGTCATCTGGAATATTCCTTCTTACTAAAGTCAATAGATGTTTGACCATGGGTCCTGCAAAACTTTTCAGCATTGAGGATGAGTAACCGCGAGAGAGAGAGAGATGCCATTTAAAATATCTGCGTAGTGTAATTTGTGTCACGAAATAATATTTATCTTTAAATTGGAGCAACCCGACCCTCTCCCTCGTCATCAGTCATCAGTCGTCCAAGCCTTTTCCCATTCATCATGATGAGAAAGATTGTACACTCACAACACTGTCAATACACATGTATATTATGTAGTTATTACTTACGACTTGTCTTTTCCATCAGTCATACACTTCTACTTACTTACTTACTTGAATCATTGATCATTCTGTGAGATCAAGACGGACAAAAGGGAAATCAGTAGTTGTGCTCTGTCTGATAAATTAGCCAATTACATCGTTATAGGTTGTGACTAAAAATAAATTGCCTCATCCATCCTCCTAGAAAACTGGACTCTCCACACACAAACTTAAACTTTTAGTGGTGATTTTTCACAGTGATGAAGACGTTGATAAAACTCGTTGCCCTGTTAATTCTCTCCGGTGGACCCCTCATCTCCGACTGCTTATGGTGTGACCGTTCTCCGAGTGGGATCCACGTCCCCAAAATCCCTGGTGACGGTGGCTACAAAATTGTGATCACTGGTGAACCGGAAAAGTACGTCCCAGGAGCTGTGTACACTGGTAACACATTTGAAAAAATAAATATTAATTCCAAATCTTAATTTAATGCGGAGGGATTGTAGCCAAGTTCCCAATTTTCTGCATCTTTTATGAACTTTGGCTGACGCAATGGAAAAAGAGTTTACTAGTAAAGTTTAGTAGTTTTGTCAAAGCGTCAAATCCCGTCCTGATGTCATGATATTGCATATATTCATGAGTGGGGGCACGTGGGTGAATTTTTTTGTGTACATGTTTTTTTCTTACATCCATCATGATTTATTCCTCTCATTGATATCAAATCTTGTTGTACACAGAAATGTACATTGCAAACTTGTGGTAATGAACTACCATTAACTTGTGGAATCTTCTCAATCCAAATATATATCCACGGAATTCTGGTTGATGGTGGAGTGAAGGCCGTCAAAAGATTTTTCATATCTTTCAAGTTCAATCTTGGGTTACCCACACACACTCACACACTCACTCACCCTTCTACTTTTTATTCGGCTATAAATGTGAAATAAATAAAAACTCTTGAACAGACGAAGAGATTAGAACTTGTAAGAGGCGCAATTGAAAATTTGTCTTTAACTTGACAACATGACATTATGTACGTGTCAATGGCATGTTGTTTTGATAGGGAAATGGCTTTCTCAAACAAAGTTGCCAACAAACTATGAACTATGTACTTGACCTTTTGGAATAGGTCTACATACAATGTACATGTTGTGTGCTGGAGAGATTAGCGAATTTGCCAAAAAGTCCAAACATAGAAATGGGAAATTGTTAAAATGGTTTAAATAATTGATATTAATCTTGAACTCAGTTCGGTTACAAGCTCCAGGAGATCAATACGCGGTCGAGAAATTTTCCGGATTTCTCCTTGTGGCTGAACCTGGGGAAGGTCATACACCGGACAGTCCCTCAGGAAGGTTAGACTACTATTATCCTTAAAGTGTGTTAATCCCACGGTTGCCAATAAAATTTCTAACAATTTATTTTCCAGTTTTCAAGTGCCAAGTGACTCTTTGGCAAGATTCAGTGAGAATTGTCCTCATGCCGTGAAACACACATCCGAACTCCCTAAAACAGATGCTCAGGTCAGATGGACAGCACCGGCCATTGCTGCAGGATGCGTCGTTTTCCGGTAACTACAAGCTATCATTATACTTGGCCAATCGTATATAGTGGTTATTGACAATATTGTGGTTTAGAGCGACCGTGATCAAAAACAAAGGTCAATGGTTTATGGATGACGAACATTTGACCAGAATCCTGTGCCCTGAGAGCGAGGATGGTCAAGAGGACACGGATAATTTAGAGCCTTGTTGTGCTTGTGATGAGGCCAAGTATGGTAATGAAATTAAAAATACAGAAGCTTCTGTACTTTTTTTCTTCCTTTTGGGTTTTTATAATTTTTTGTTGTTGACAGAGTTGACGTTTGAAGGGCTCTGGTCCTCGCTGACACATCCGAAAGATTTCCCAGCAGACACGTTGAGTGCTCATTTCAGTGACATTGTTGGGGCATCCCATTCGCCTAATTTTCGATTCTGGGAATACGGCGGTGAAGGTATTTAATCAGTATTCCCTTCACTGAGTAATCAATAGAATGCAAAATTTTTTGTCAAATTGGTTTGTAGCTTCAGATGGACTTCGCAGTGTAGCAGAAACTGGAGACTCGAAGGATCTAGAGAGTGAACTGAAGGAGAAGGTAGAATATTTTTTCATTTAAACCAATATTTTAAAATCTAATGTGTACAATTTTAACATGAAATTCTAAATTTGAAAAAAGAGTGATGAAATCCGGACAATCATAAAGGCCAGAGGATTAAGAAATCCTAACTTTTATGGTCACAAAACTTTTGCCGTCTTCAGAGTGGACAAGGAACACAATTTAATTTCTATTGTCTCCAAAATAGGTACTAGTTAATTTGTCACATTCATTAAAGTGTCATGCAAAATATTATCATATTCACTGATTTGTGTTAGTCCCCTCACCGGATTGGTTCGTTGGAGTGTCCGGGCTCAACCTGTGCCTCTCAAATTGTACTTGGCAAGGAGACAAAATTCTTAATTTATTTCCATGGGATGCTGGGACTAATGATGGCATCACATATTCCGTAGGTCTCAATTTGAGATTCATATTATTTATACATAGGCTTTGAACACACGTTGTTTTTATCCAGGTTCCAGGAGATCAAACCCGGGACCGGATCCGGCGTATAGTATGGACGAGTGAGGAAAATTCTCCGTTCTACGATCCATCTGGGAATATTGTGAAACCTTTTGCCAGGTTGAGACTGTCCAAACAAAGGTCATACCAACGGGACTGTGCAGCAGTTGACTCTAGCTTCTCAAATAATGATTATGGAGACGATGAGGTGTACCACGAGTCTGAACATCAACTCCGTCGTAAATTCATTACGTTCTTTTTTTAAAAAAAAAAATCCAGAATTACTCTCGAATGGAAACTGATAACTAATATTATATTGCAGCTGAGTGTCAAGTGACCATGTGGTCAGAATGGACTCAGTGTTCGGTCACATGTGGCCGAGGGTCACAGACTAGATTTCGACAGTACACCAACCCGATTACAGCTTCAGATTTTGGATGTAGTCGAAAACTGGGAGAGAAGAAAAATTGTTACAATTCAGCTCGCTGCTGGTAAATCATCTCCCTTCCTGGAAGGCTTTACTTATTTTCATTAACTCTCCCTCTCTCTCAACGCTCTTGAGATGGATGTTCTCCAGGGAAATAATTTCCATATTTTTAATATCAGAATTTTTCAACACTTTCTCTTGGAGAGGATGGAGAAAGAGGGGGAGTTAAGACGTTGATAGTTTCGCACCTTTAATTTTAATTTATGTATGAAATTTCTAGGAAGGCTTCCTCTCCTCATTCATTTTCTAATCAGGGAGGAGGTGGAGGTGGTGGAGGTGGATCTCAATTCTCGAGAGGAGCCATGAATAAAGACCCCTTCTTGTCAGAGTATGAAAATTCTCAACAGCGAAGAAATAATCCGTGCAGTACAACAGAATTTTTCCCATGGTCTCTCTGCAGGTAACATGAAATCCACCATCCCAATTCTCACTGAAAAAAAGTCCCCTATTGACTTTACCATGTCGAGTAGAAAAATACGGGAAGAGTGGAATTTTTAATAAATGTGAATTTTTCATCCTTCTTCCTTGTTCTTGTTCCTCACAATTGAATTTTCCATCATCCAGATTGTTCAAAAGGGGAAAAGTGTAATTCTTCTTCTTCTAGTAAAAATGTTCCCCTCAAAATCAAATGTTTACTTTTCAAAAATATTTGTGTCTCCCCTTTTTTTGATTATGAAACTTTGTCATGATGAACTTGATGACTCAAGAGGAGAGGACAAGTTTTGATGTGTTTAAAAAAAATTCCAGTTTTTTTTCTCAAAATGTTTGTTGTTGACAGTGCAACGTGTGGCCTTGGACGAAGGACAAGGGAAAGAAAATACTTGCAATCCCAATTGGCCAGGGATCGGGGGTGTAGTGTAACATTGCTGGAACATGAAACTTGTTATGGGAGTATTCGTGACTGTTCGGAGGTTGAGCAGGTACTCAACATGGAATTTTAATTTCAATTCTTGTGTGTACACTACACAAATATGTTTGCACAAACTTCTATGATTACTTTCTTTATTAGCTTTGTATTTTTTGGGACAGGTTGAGGTCGGCTGTGAGACAACAAATTGGAGTGAATGGGGCAAGTAGTTTTTATTCTCTTTCCCTTCTTTCCACATTTGTTTTTTCTTTTGGTTTGCAAAAGTATAATGCAATCAGTTGACTTTCTGAGAGATCCAGAAAATCAAATGCAAAAGGTTAGGGAAATGATTAGGATGAAAATACAGTAAGTTGAATTTGTAGGTCCATGCAGTGTCACTTGTGGGAAGGGAACCAGACACCGTACAAGACTTTTCGCCAATCCCCGAATTAATCACCAGAAATGTGATTTAGAACTGACACAATATGAAACTTGTCAAGGGGTCAGACCTCAGTGTAATGCACCGGAGGATATGAGAGGTGATTAATTTATTCGGAAATTAGAACTCCAATTCCACCTGGAAATCTAATTTTGTTTCTCCTTTGTAGATATTTGCATGTTACCAAAGCAAGTGGGGATGTGTCCAAATGATGGGAATCTTACTCGGTGGTATTTTGATGTTCACAAACTGAGATGTCAAAAATTCACTTTCTACCCTTGTAAAGGGAATCAAAACAATTTCTTGTCAGAGAAGGAATGTGAGAGTGCTTGTAATATTGTGAAAGGTAAGAATTATCCGAATCCCCTACGACAAAAACTGTGAAATGAATTGTATAATTATTTTTTGCACTCTTCCAGAGAGTCTCATTCATGGATCCGGACAATCCGTCTCAGCATCTGGAGGAGGAGGAGGGAGTGTCAGTAATTATCATCAGTCTTACCAACCTTACAATCCGACAATGGGACCACCCGTGGACTGTGTCGTCAGTGAATGGAGTGACTGGTCAGCTTGTAGTGCAACTTGTGGGAGGAGAGGTCACAAAGCAAAAACTCGCTACGTCAAAGTGAGCAGTATTAATTTTGAGAAAATAAATAAATGTCTTTTACAATGTAATTATTGAATTGGATTGTTGTACAGATTTCCAGTGAGAATGGAGGAAGACCTTGTCCCGCCCTCATCATGACAAGGAAATGCAAAGACAACAATTCATGTGGTGGTTCCCTTCAACAACATTCCAGTCCTCTTCACAGTATGGGAATGGACTACCAAGAGTAGAAAAACTCAATATTAATTGTTACTGCTCTCTGTACGGTACAACACACACATGTCTCTCTAATCAAGCTTTAACTAATTGTAACGGCGGTTGCCAAAATTATGTAAGAGGAGGAATGGAATGTAGGTTACTTCTGGTGGAAATTGTCAGAGATGGAATAAATTGGGACGTGTGGAATCTCTCACGGAAAATCTTTTAATTCATTTGAATCGGCATTTAAGTTATTTTAAGTAACCCACCAACAACTTGACCCAACCACACAAATAAATTCATGAATTTTCCGTTCCAAACCATTTGCTGGCACACTGAATGATCGTAATGGAGAAACAGAGGGGGGTACAGCCACAATTATGGTGTAGACTCATTTTAACTGTACGAGGGATATGGTAAAAATGATGGGACAATAAACTAGACTGTGTGACGAAGAGTGGATTGGTAGTTGACAGGTAGGACTCGGCTGAAAGGGGTTAATTAAATGTGGAATTGTGATTGCATTATCATGTCTTCCGTTCTACTGCAGGTGGCAGATGTTCCTGACTCATCATCAAAATTTGGCTGGTATAGTAAAGTAGGAATGGTGGTGGTGTGTGTTTATTTCTTGTGAATTCATCATTTATTTACTGGGCCAGTTAAAATCTCTCTATCTCTCCGTGTCTCCCTCCCTGCTTGTGTGTGTGTCTCAAGTCTCATCTTTAACCCCCCCCCCCCTCCCCTATCGACTCATTTCCTCATCTCTTTTGTATGAATTACTAATCCGAAATTTCCTTTCCTCTTACACATACTTGGCTTAAGTTGAGTGTGTGTGTGTTTGTGAATACACTGACAGCATTATTTAGTAGGAGCTCAAAGGACAGACGAAGGATTTCTTAAGGCAGACGAAGGATGCTTAAATTTAGCTGGATTCTTTCAACAACCCCTCTTCTTCTTCTTCTCCTCCTCTTCTTCTCAGCCGAGGTAAACCTCCAGAAATTTATTCAAACTCTCTTATTTTTCCTCTTCCGTACTTTTCAAACTATAATCTTTCAAGTTTGTATGATCCATTCAACCTTGACCTTTCTCTCCAAGGTTTCAAAATCCTCCCCCATTTCGGACCACAATCGAGAAGGTGAAAATGTGGGAATGTCTCTGGAGGGCAGGGAATTTATCCAGAATCTTACACGACAACTGTCTAGAGTAATTTGCAAATTTACACATTTATCAAATGTAACGTTTCATTGTATTTAACTCGTCCATTCTTGAGCAGCTGAGGAAACTGACCCAGTCACACAGGCAGACACGACAACGGGATGATGAGGACGGTGAATCAGGAGGAGGACTTGAATTGCCAGAAATTGGTAAGGTTTGAGAAAATAAGCGTAATTAAAAATAATTCCGTTCTACCGTTACATTTTTTGACAGTTCCAGAAATCCTGAAAATTGTTGGTTCAGCCTTGGCCGGGAACGCCTCTGCCCTAATCGACAATTCAATCTCTCTTCTCCCAGAAGGTGTGAGTAACACAATCTCCGGTGCACTCAACGTCCTCGTCAACACAATCAATAATGCCCGGCCCACTAAACCCACAAAAAGAACAACCACTCCCACACTACAAACGACGCCAGAAACAAAAATGGCCACATCTGCGGACGGACTCTCGACCTCTCAGTCATCTTCCAAGACCACAGATGAGGATGAAGAGGATTACGAAGGTGAAGACAAGACCTCAACAAATCCTACTGACCTCCGAACAAACGTTTCATCATCCACAGTTGGAGTCATCACTTCTACACCAGTCCTTCCACTGTCCCTTAATCTGACCCAAGTGAACGAGAGTCTCATAGCATCCCAAGTCACACCCACATTGAGCCCAGGAGAGAATTCCGAAGAGATTTCAATTGCCAGTGTGGTCATTGACCCTTCTGTCCAGGACCAGGACAATAAAGCAAATTGGATCTCACTTATCGGTCAAAATGTGACCCAGTCATCACCTCTGGACGAAATCGACACTGACAATAAAGCAAACTGGGAATCCCTCTTGGGGCCTCCCCTTCCCCTCCCACCTTCATCTTCCGTCCAAATAGCCTCAGGGCCAAGTCCAAGTCAAGGACTCTTCGTTGATCCTAAAGTCAGAGGCAATAGTTCAGATGACATTGCAGCTCTCATTGTAGCCTCCATCATCAAAGTGAATCAGGAACAAAGTCTTCCCAAAATGAGGGATAATAGTAAAGCTCCCGGAGTCAAAATCTTGAGTCCTGTCCGTCCAACTGCTCCCCTCATTCTGAGTAGTGGGAATCCTCCAGCTCTTTTCATTACAGCAGCAACCCCAGGTCAACAAATTGACAAATTGTTGATGACAACTCCAGAACCCACAACCATTTCACTCCGAGAAAAATTAATGATTCTCCTCCAAGCCCAGTCGAACAATAGTAGCAGTAATGACCCCTCTTCTTTGACCACGGATTTGACCTCACAACTACTGCAAGTCATCAAGAAGCACAGTTCTGGAAATGACCAGGTGAGTGTGGACAAGAGAGGGGATGGGACAAATGTGGGGATCATTATTAGCAATTCTAGTGGCAGTGTCAATGGAGTTCCCCTGTACGGTCACAATTACGCAAGTGGATTCATCCACAGTAGTGGGATCCAGGTCACGACCCTGACTCCCATTCCAGATACAAGTCAGTCGACGTCGACGACCACGGAGGATGAGGATGAAGATGAGGATGAAGATAGTAGAAAATTGTAGAAGTAGTAGTAAAAGTGAATTTTTGTTTGTACAGATAAGAGATTTTGTATGATGATGACTCTCCTTTGTTATTTTTTTGATTCTCAATATATTTTAATGTAATGACATTCCTTCGCTTTTTGTGACCACAAGGACCAACTCACACAACTACCGTAAAGTTGTTTATATAGTGTAAACTACTCTGTACTGTCCCTGTTGTGTTGTGTGTGTACACAGCCACACTCTGTTTACAAATATATTATGTATCCTGTGGAAAAAACTTGATTTCCTCAAGTAGACACAGTTTTTCCTCTCTCTCTCTCAATTTTTGTCTTGTTTCCAAGAGGAGAGGAGGGTTGCCGAAAATTTTCTTCAACTCTCCTGCATAATTCATAGACAGACAAAGCACTTCCATATACTTATGTGCGTGTGTGGGATATATAAGCTCAACTGTTTTTTTTGGAAAAAAGGTTCACTGTTCCTTTCAAAGGCTCAAGTTTGACCTCACAGTAGGTCACACAGCCTTGTGTGGCTGTGTGTAAGGGAAAAAAGTAGAAAGGGTACAGATGATCCCTTTTTTATCCGAGACTGAATATTAAAATCTTGACAAGGTAACTCAGGTACTTTCATTTTACATCTCGTCATCCTAGGATGAGGAGACCCTCAAGGGACACAAGGCGTATGATCGTGTTTTTTTAAATTTGAAAAATATACATTACATATTATGATGCATGGAGAGGCGTCGTTAGGGGCTTTTGTTGTTCTCCTCCTCCTCCTCCTTCTCTCTCTCTCGGAAATCCACGTGGGAACCGTTTTCGACCAAAAAACCTGATTACCCATTCATTCCATGTGCCTGTGGAATGTCAACTGTCCCCTGGCTGGAAAAAAGGAAATCCTCGGACCTGTTCCCTCCTCCCTCCTCTCCAACACACACACTATCACATCTTTATCCGGTAGCACAACATTTCATCCCCTATTACATGCACTGGATATTACATACATACAAGAGTAACTCAAATCTCATGAAAATACCAAAGACGAAAAACTTTTCCTTCACAAATTTTCAAAACATTTCAATCATGTATCTAATTTCTACCGTCGTGGATGAACCAACTTAATCCAGTTCATTATTGTATTGCGCAATTAGACCACATTTTTAAAAATGGGTATAATGTTGCAAGCCTCTCGAAGAGTTCTACAACTTTCATCCCGTCTTCATTGTTTTTGTTTTTATTTCTCCATTGCATTGCATTATGATGTCATGATGATTTTCTTTGGAAATATTTTTCGTTCTTATCCGTTTTTTTCCCTTCTCTCTCTCTCTCTCTCTGTTTTGTATGTGCACTGGGTATGCAGTCCCTTGTCCCCTCTCCGTCTTCCTCGTCTTGCACCAAATTCATGCTCAGAGAACGTGAACATTTGACATTGAGCCCCTGAGAGAGAGAGTACTCTCTCTCTCTTTCGTGTACCTTGTCCATGTTCCTCCTCCTCCTCTGTTGACGGTCCGTGTGTTGTGATGGGATGATGATTTAGTGTGAGCAAGTAAAGCAAGTAAGGGAGGGAGGAATATGTACATTAAAACTACGATCATAGAATCATCTTTGTAAATATTCCAGACAGATCATCATAAGCAGAGTAAACAACTCTCCACACACATACATACACACAGAAGGGGAAGAAGGAGGGAGAGAAAAAAAAATTGCTTGACGGAGGTTGGAAAGAAGAAAGAGAAGAGAGAGAAGAAAAAAGATAAGAGGAGAGATGTAAAGGAGGAGGGGGAGTGAGCGCCTGAGGCTTTTTTGCGTCAATTCTCAAGAGGATAAAATCTGTTTACCTGGTTCATTTTGCCTTAATCATTTGAGGTCCAGTGTCAGTGCCAACTGTTACAAATTAAATTGTTGCAAAAGTCCAAAATCTTTGTCACTCATCCATTCTCCATCAAAAATTCCGTTTTTGTTTCCTCATTTCACTCAAGTACAACTTCAGTTTTTACACTCTTCTTCATGGTACGTCCTCGGCTTCAAAGTCTCTAATCTTTTCAGTTTCATTCACTTGAGAATTCTCTTTGTTTACATTTAGTACAAGGCAGACTGTGTGACTCGCTGACTCTTTTTCTTTATTGAATATTGACCCTCTCATTAATTAATTTGATTTGTTTCACAGTTTGGAGTGAATCCACTGGACTAACCGTGAAAATTGCTTCAGATCAGTCTACCCAAGTCCACCCCTTGGATAATTTTTTATTTATCTTTGAGCATCTACCCAGCCTTCATGTGTCGATGAACAGCTTGTTCAAAATCCAGGAAACTTTTCGCCTCTTCAACAATCTCAAGTGAGTTTTTTTTAAAAAAAATAATTTTCCCCAGTAGCCGGATTCCCGCGTGGGAAACTCATAATTAGATGCAACAGAGTACAACTTTAGCAGCAGTAGATTAAGAGTGAGAGTGAGAGGGAAATCTTTCATTGGATTTTCTCCAGTGAAAAGTATAGAATGAAACGGGCGTTTTCTCTTTTTTTGTTCCACAAAGCATGAGACATTTAAAAGTTTTGATTGTAAATGAAAATGGCAGGGAACATGATAATGATGGATGAGGTGTGCAAATCCAAATCCATTGGTCCATCTGTACAGTAGAAAAGATTAAAGGTCGAAGGCAGGTAGGAGATGGAATAGAGAGGAGACACGAGCTGAGCTCGTGATCGAGACATGATTTACAGACGTGAGATGAAGGAAGACAATTATTAATATGCAATGTAGACATGAAATAAACAAGTTTTTCTTCTTTGTAACTTTTGTCGCTTATTATTATAATTCTAATAACTTTATGAATGTCTTGTATTCTCATCTACACACACAGCTCCTACTCTTTTCTGTGTGTGTCTCTCTCTTTGTACACAACTACACACCAAATACAGTTGTGTACATAAAAAGGGCCAGATTTGGTAGTACAATTGCCACACAACATAACTTTTTATCATGTTTGGAAAATTTGACTACCCATTAGTCATATTAGGGCAGTTAAGAGCTCTGCTCTCAATAATACTTTTTTTCACTAGTACTATTTAGTATGTGGTAAATGTCATTTGTTTATTTTTTGTGTGAAAAATGTTCAATGGAGTATTCAAGAAGGGGTTTGTCGCAGAAAAAGAGGAGTTACAACTCAGGTCGAGATAGATAATGAAATGTACTAAATGACAAGAAGGACATTAGGCTCTACATTAGTCATAATTAAAATTGGGCTCAAACAAAAAAAATGATCTCACAGAATCCTGCTGCTAACTCAAAGTGTACTCTGGAAATGAATGAAAAGGATTGTCAACAAGAGGGGAGAGCATTTCTGAACTTTGGACGGAGAGAGAGAGAAGGATACAGATTTGAGACATGTGTGTGTCTCTTTCTCCGCATCCTCATGCTCTTCTAGTGATATGATTTTTTTCACTTGAACATTATTTTAATTTTTACAGACTCGACAAAAACTTGAATAGCCGTAAGGGCAGCAGGCAGGGGAATTCCGGCAATCGGCTTGAACTTTGTGTTTTAACTCAGCTCCATCACGTCCCTTGAATTGATTCACAGCCAACTTTAGGTGAGTGTGTAAAAATGTGTATATGTATTATATCATGTAGAATTAAATTCATTATCATCTCCTCCTGTGATATCATTTTCGCTTTGCGCTTACTTGTCTGCTCCTGTTCAGTGTGTGTGTGCTCTTTGCTCAGTTTGTAATACTTTGTAGTAACAATAATCATTGATCAAGATGACAAGGCAGGATACCCCTGCATACAAATACACACACACACAAGACACTCTAGATCTCAAAAATTGTGAGTGAGTGAATATAACCAGTAAAATATGTTAATTTCCTCAACTCTCGTCATTCTACCTCGTATGCTAATAGCTTGTATAAATTACATCCAAAATAACTCCTTCTTCTTTTTGGATCCCAGTACAAAGTGGACAGAGTAAGCCTTATGGACAACCACAAGACTCTCAGAGCACATTGTGTCAGTGTGTGTGGTTTTTTGTAGTTTTCTTCAGCTGGTTTTAGTCCCCACACTTGCTCATACACAATTAGCTTGCAACAATCGAAATAGTACACACACGACATGGGAAATAAGGATGACGTCCCCCATCCTCCTCATCCTCACACTATTTTGTATGCATGACGAAGAGTGCTCAAAATTTTTTCCCCTCCTTCGTGTTATTCTGAAGCCATCCCATTTATACTTTATATCCTCGACGTTATTCAATTTCTCGCGAAACAAAAATTCAATTCAAGGAAAAACTTGGTCGTTGTTCGTCGTCGTAGCCTTGTACGACATGAAATGTAGAAACTAGTCTACATTTCTAGTCGTCAAGTATCTCCCCACACACACACACATACACACACAACGCACACACCTTCACAACTTTATCCCTCCCACTCCATCCACATTATTTCAGTCCCTCCTCTCTCCCTTTTTACTTTCTCCATTTCCCTCTCTCCTTATTTTTTTGTTAGCAATGACAAGTATCCTCATCCTCAAAAAATATTCGAATTGGCTCATTATGAACGACTTACCAGCTTTTCTCTTTGAGAAGAAGGGATGAGGCTGATCAGGGACCATCATAATCCTGTTTCAGCTGGATAGAGAGACAACATTTGCTTATTATTATTATACTAGTGGAATTTTTTTGCCAAAGTTGACCTGGAAGAACGTAGTAGAAGTTGAGGATGTTTTGTAATTGTAATCTTCCAAAGACATCAGAGTTGAATCCTGGCAATCTCCTTCCCTCCCTCCTCTTAAAGATTCATGGGAGGGTTAGAATTTGCCGAATTTACATAATTTACTTACGTCATCCTCACTCGTGCCGTGTCATATGTCAACTTGCTGGAGATCAAGTCTTTTTCTCAGTTTTCCTCCAGATCACTGTCATCATTTTCATTAATTTTATCCTCAACTACAAATGTGCGTCAGGATGGATGACGTGATTAACTAATAATAGTATTTCTGTCATTGGCTTTCAAAGATAAGTAGTTTGTAGTTTTGATGCTTCAAATGGGGTTTTGGTTGGCAGGATGGGATTGAGGAGAAAATGAGTAATCCATTTTTCTCATAATTTGCTCCATCATAATCTTTAATAAATGATAATTTTAATGAATACATTTACAGTCACAACCAAAGTCGATCACTTTGAAAGTGCTGAAGAAATTTAAAAGTCGTCAACTGTTAAAGTTCCAGTCGCCTGTAGCGTCATCATCTCATCTCCTTTTTGAAGGCAAAGATTTGGAAAAAAACTCTCTCGAGAAAAATCTCACAGTAAAGAAGGACTTTTTGACCCGACACACAAACACTCACAAAACTACAATCAACAAACAATGGCTCCACAAGGGGAAAAATCATCCATCATGTCAACTACTTCCCGCAACAATGATTTGACTGCCCGGTAATTGTCATTATTAAAACTGTGTAATTTGTCCGTTGTTAAACATTGTGTAATAATGTTTCTATTTATAATTGGATTGAACAGGAAGGCAAGTTACGAGTCGGCTCAGAAAATGGAAAAGAAGGTGGATTGTTGGGGTTCAAAAGCCAACTCCAGCAACAACAACAACAATGGACAACAGAATCAACATGGGAGTTGGGGACCAATTTTCAAGAACAAAAACAACTTTGCTGAGATGCATTGGTGTTAAAAAAATGAGAATCCCTCCTCCAGAATAACATTCTTGGTCACGACACGGAAACAAACTTTGAAATGAAAAAAACTTGATAGTTTAGTTTGTAGATATTTTCTAGAGTATTCTATATTCTAGAATAGATCATATTATACCAATTATATATTTCTAAAAAATACTTTCTCTTAAAATTCTTCCTTCCTCCTACTTACAATAATTTTTCTTTGTAAAGAATCTTAATCTGTGTGTGAACACCGCACAGAAATATTATTTTATTAACGGCATAAGGGTTGATTAATCATAATTCAAAAAATACTCAAATTGTACATTAATTCAAGTAGATTGTAAAATTGTAACCAAAAAGGTGTAGCTGTTAAGAATTATAATGTTTAAGCATATTATACAAGTAGAAACTTTCACTTTCTCCTCCTCTCTTTCTCTCTGCGCTCTGTTTTACTGATTTACTTTTTCGACAATAATTCTCAAGCCCCTTTCACCATTTGAAATACATGGTAGTATTTACTAGAGATTTTTTTCCCCTTCTTCATATTTTCCAAAGAAAACTATGATTTTTTTGCTCTCAAAAAGGAGTTGGGTTGGCTATCTACTGTGTGCACAATTACCCCAAAGTCTGACCTCGTCAAGTGTGGAAATCGGGAAGTAAATCCAGTGAAAATAATTTGAATTTGAATTGAGATTATTGTTATTATTTTACTCCCGGTCATAATTTTCTATACATTTCCCACTTGACAGACCAAGTCATTAAATACTTTTCAATCTTCATGGGTTGACAACTTTGACCCTTTTTGTTCTGGTCATCCATGACGACTCTTAACGGGTACGGATTTTCCCTGATGATTCCAGAACAAAGGATGGGTCAATGTGGAAACTGTGAATTGAAGACAGATTTTTCTATACGATAATACATAGTAATATTTTTTAATAATAGTAAGGAGGACTGACCAAATATATAGTCAACAAATTGGAATTTCTGTCAATTATTTATCTTAATTTATTTTCACACACAAAAAAGAAAATGTTTTGGAAAAAAGGATCTTGAGCTCTTGAGCCACTAATAATTGAAACTGTTTGACATTTATTTTTTTTCACTGGATAGTCAAAAGTAAAAAAGGGAAAGGATAATCATATCATACGATATACCAAAGGAAGAAGAAAATTTTATTCAGAAAAATTAGTTTGTCTAGTTTTATCGGGTGTGGGTGCGTAATTTTACAAAAAATGATGATGACTGAGTTTGAGTTGATGCATCACAACAACAACTTGACAATTAATGATAGTAAAGCGTTTAGTGTCGATACACGTAACGTTGTAGTACTACAAAAAAGAAATATATGTAATTGTTAAGTAAAATCTTCAAAAAATGACTCATCTTTGTTAACTCACTCTGTTAGCAAATCTAAACTCCTCTCCATCTTCTCTCATAACTCAACTGTTCTGTATTACCAATCAATTTACTTCATTATACAAAAATGTGTTTGCTGCCAGTAAAATCATGATAAATTTTCCTACGAAAAGAAGAACCATGATTTTTTTTAAAAAAACATTCTCTCTCACTCTCTCTCTGTCTCTCTATCAAAAGTAAATATACAAAATACTCGTACTCAATTTATGATTGACATTCTGAAAAATGAATAAACAAACTTTGATTCAGCATTACATCCGTACGTCCACACCCTAAATCCTATTTTTAATCATTCAAATCCTCATAGAAAGATGAAGGGAAATCTCGTTCCATTTACATATCCTAAACGAGTTTTTGAGATTGCACTCCTACTAAATTATAAACAAAAAAATGAATGACTATTTATATAATTTCTTGTCATGCACACACACACAACGTCACTATTTTGCATTTTGCATGAGGCATCTCTTAATGTGGGGAATACGGTAAGCAAAAATGTAGACTGTCATTGACCCTTACTCCGTGGTCGAAAAAGGTGGAATTTTACCAGGTTTGTAAAAATGGAGGGACGAACGGATGGACTTTGTCCACCGGCGTGGCAACTTTCACAAAACTCAACTGACGGCTAAAATGGTTGCATAACCACAGTACAAAAAGAGTTTTTGTGCCAAGTGGTCTGTGAATGTTCTTCCTCTGTCAGCCAAAAATAATGGGATGAAGGAACGACCCTAATCTACACTGACGACGAGAGCATAGAAAATCCTCGTTTCCTGTTCCTTCCCCGAAAACTGACAAAATGGGACAATGTCAAATAGTTATTGTTTCCCTCCCATTTTGTATAAACAAATTATCAACTAAAATATTATGAGGATCATCCATGTACGAACGTGGTTTGAACGTCCAAATTACTTCACATCCGTGTCTCGCTCTCTCTACGACTGTTTTGTGTGCAGACGGGGGGAGTTCATTTTCCCCTGAGCAGATTTGCGTACAAATAATTGCAATGAAGGGAGAAATAACCAGGACTTTGTGCTCCATTCCTCCTCCTCCTCTTCCTTTTGATTTCTATTATCCACTTTAATTGAATGCTATTGTTTTAAAGACAACTCCTGGACTCTATGTATATTTCAGGGGGGGGGGGGTGGATCTTCAAGGAAAATTACACGTGCCAATTAACCTCTCCTCCTTTCATGTTGTCACAATTAAAACAATAATCATTTGAATACAAAATACTCCATTTCGTTAATTGAAAGGACAAGTCATCCCTTCCCTCCTTAAATCTACTGTATTAATCTGATTGAATTTTCTCCCTTTTCTCCTATTTAAATATATGTGATCATGCAGAATGGAATCAAAGAACAAAATGAATGTTTTCTGATGATTTATTGAAAGAATGTAAACAGTTTTGTTTATTTTTTTCCTCTCTTTTTATCCCAGTACATAATATTTTTCTTCTTGGGCACACAGTGCACAAGAATCCATGTTATTCTTCTAAGTACATAATGTATAAGATTATCTTGACGTAGGTCCATGCCTAGTATAGTGACTAGGATTGTGTATTAAACTTAACATTACAGGTTGTGTGTGTGTTTTGTGTTGTGTACAGGAGTTTCTGTTTTAGTTCAGGTAAAATGAGTGTAAAACCCACAAGGGATATCATTGACACAATTGCACCATCATTATTAAATCTACATAATGTAAACTTCCATACTTTATAGATGTGTGTTTTGTGAACATGCGTTTTTTGCGTATTGCGTCATCTTCTTTCTATATCTATTTATATTTTTTATATAGTGTGTTTTTGGACCATTATCATTGGCTCGAGATATCCTCCTCAAATCAATATTTTTTTTGTGTTTGTGAAAACGTTGGCTGTCCATGTACCCAGATATCTGTATAGCACACACACATCATCATCATCTAGTATTACAACTACAAATATGTTGTCATGTTTCCATCAATTAATAATAACACAGTAGGGCATCATACATACATACAATATACTGGAGACACATTTTGATAAATAGGTCGTACATTCCTAGTGTATATGTAAAATGTATTGGAACCAACATCGCCAGAAAGACTTGTCCACTTTTCCACACGATAAATACCAGTGTAGATGTGCTTTCTTCACAAAGTAGAAGAACTAACATTCTAAATTGAATTTGTCAAGGGTAGTTGAGGTATATAATCCTCACAATTAGTGTTTCAATTAAAAAGAACCTTTAAGCCAGCTAGGTTGAGCATAACTCTTTTATACACTCAATTTTATTATGTAAAGTAAAAAGTAACATCACTTAATTAGCTCCCAACTTTCTCCCAACTCTCCCCTCTTTTAATTTGAGAGTGAGGAGTAACAGAACAACTTTTCCAGCACAACTTTCTATGACTTTGCATAATCATTTACATGTTAAGAATGAGAGAGTGTGTGTGTGTATATATAATATAATATACACATTCATACATAATCTCAACAATTAATCTCAAATTTTATTTTAATCAAAATTTGACAACAAAAGAGCCTCCCTTCACTTTTACCCTTATCAACAAGAGAGAAAGTGTAGAGAAAGTTATTTTTTGTGTGCGCAGCAACCTTTTTTCTTCCTTTCTCCCTTTCATTTAACGAAATAAATTTTATTTTGACAAATTGACTTGTCAAAAAATAAATGTAATTCCACACCTGAATTCTTCATTCTGAAGTGCTACATCCACACACAAAAGGAAGGATTGACAAGAGAAGGCTGAGTACTTGAAAATCCATTTATAGAAGCTGAAGCTACACAAAAATCTCAAAAAGTTTGGAATCCAAAAAGGATGAGAGCACCTGAACATGTTGCTTGGTAAATAGAAAATAAACTGTCAACTTTTGACGTGACTTTTTCCCTCTCTCTTTTACCTCCAGCCTCACTCTCATCCTCATCTTTTTTTCATCCTGTACTTATGTAATGTAGGCGTACATTTATATCCTGAAGAAACGAGCCAATCTGTTCAACATGTACCAACAAGAAAGGAACTATGGAGGGAAAATGAGGGAAGGATTCTGAACAGTTTCCAGGAAATTGTAAATTTCTGAGTGCTACTCAGTACAGCGCAACAGAATTTAATTTTAAAAAAATACATTTTTCTGCCCTACACACACACACACGCACCAAGTTGAGTTGACTTTCCTCAGATCTGTGCAGAAAGAGAAGGAGAGAAGATTTCTCCACTCATCCTTCCGTAAAAGTTGAAATTGAACTCACTCTTCCCCCTCTTTAATTATTACGAGATAAATTTTATTCTAGAAAATTTGAAGAAATTGGTGAAATTCCAAAATTCTTCCTCCTTTGGATTGGGATGTTGGAATGGCCCCTAGAATATGTCTCGAGTTGGGAGAATATGAAATTTTTTGATATTATCACGTTCCTCCATCTGAGAGGAAAGGAGAAGTCTGATAGCCCCTTTAACGTCGTTCACAGTCTAGTGAAAGCACGCACACACGGAGAAATTGCTGAGGGACCACCTTCACGGTGAGCAGTGTAAAAAGAGAAAGGTAATTTAAAAGGGGGAATGAGAGAGTTGGCCGATTAACGAATCCAAGAGGAAAACGTAAGTGAGTCAGAGGAGGAAGGGTTAGCCGTGAAGAGAATTCTATCATTTTGTGGTTAGTTTCGCTCTACTGTGTCTACTGCGTATGTGTGTATGTTTGGCTGATAACTTAACCGGAGATGCATGACTCCAATTAATACAAGGAGGAGGGGAAGAGGTGTGCTTCATATCTCATTTAAAAGAGAAGGAGGAAAACGTGGACGAAAGATATTCAAAGGGTCGGGTTAGACTACCGTGGTTTGAATCCACAGGAAAGTAATTTGATATACAAGGTGTGTGTGTGTGGGTGAAAGGGAGAGAGGAAGATTTTACTATGCTTCCTTGTGTGTGTGTGTGCGTAGGAGTAATGCAAGGAATAATAATTTAATGTATGGAGAGATGATGGAAACCATGGAGGCTAACAATACGGAAAGGAAAAGTCTGATGACGGAAAGAAAGGAGACGGACTGACTTTCTCCACTGCCCTCTTAACATGAACAAGCGTGGTCGGATGAAAAGAGGGCAGATTCTCCTTGACTTTGGAAAAAGGGAAAGTTGTCTTTCTCCTCTTTCCCTCCGACGGTGTTGGTGACGAGGAGAGACCACAGAAAGAAAACCTCGAGAACCAAATGTGAAGTGTACGTGGAGATTATGCTGGGAGTGAGTGTGTGTGCGTGTGTGTGTAGGTGGAACATATACGATTCTTTTTGACAAGAGATCAGCTTTTCCAAAGACTCAAGGCAATTCCTCCTCTCCCCTCTCCTTCTCTCTCTTTCTCCTGTGTATCAATTTCAAGCAAATCGATTCAACCGAGAAAGAGACACGAAAATGTTCAACAGTCAGTCCTCCTTCTCTTTCTCTCTCTTCACCGAAAGACCTGACACACACTCCACTTTTTTCTAAAAAAAAGTTCTTCGGTCGACTCCACTCGTATCCTCCCCATTATCCTCCTCTCTCTTGAACTAACTTAATTTACATCAATGAAATTAAAGTGAGTACATTCATAGGGAAGAAGAGCTTTTTGAGACCACTTACACGAAAATACCTTAACCCCCCTTTCTCATTCTCCTTTTCCCTTTTATCATAAAAAGATCTAACCCACTCAGATGACATACAAACTCTCCCCAATGTCCTTCCCCATTTTTCCATCCTAACTAAATTGACGGTTAGGAAGAGGACAGGGCGCTAATTTTGATTTCTTAGCTATTAATAATAAATACATGATCGTACGCGTTTAATTTATTATACATGTACAAAGTGATGACAATTACTTCAACTTCGGATCATCCTTTTGTTCGTTATACAATACATAGTAGTAGAAATATTCTGAGGTTTTTGTCATCTGTTTTCTACCGAATATCTCGTATTTACCTAATACAACTCATACACTTTAACCATTCACAACTTTTGGCCGCTTTTTCCATAATTTTTTATTCACTCTCTCCCAATTACATGACTCCTCGTGAAGGAGTCATGTGAAAGTATTTTTATGTATAGAATAATGTACAGGTTAAATTGTGACGTCACATAACATAATGTGTGCACCATTACGTGTGAACAATTTGGTGTGCGTTATTATATCAGTAAGTATCACTAGCGTATTGAATATGAGTGTGTGTGTGTGTTTGTGTGTGTAGAGGAGTTTCGGAGGAGACTCGTTAATTGAAATGATGGTAAAAAAAGACAGGTACTATTGTGGTGTGAGAGCGTGTAGCATGAAAGTCCTCCGATATTCGTCATCCTCTCTCTTCTCTACACACACACCACACCAGAAAGAGTAAACTCATCCGAGTCCACACCAGAAAAGAGACAAGTTTTAAATTACAATTGGAATAATCACCCCCCAGTCCCCTCGTCACTCTGTCGGAAATCCAAAATATATTCTCTGCTTGCCCGGGTGGGACTGTAGGAGACCATCGACGGTTTTCATAACCATCCCGTGGATGTCCGAAGAGGTTGAATAATTCCCTGAAGCTTTGTCTCTGCCGGAGCAGAACTACTTGACGTTGGAGTGGTGGATCCATTTGGTTGGGCAACAGCACCACCACCTCCTGCGGCTCCTCCACCTTCCTCCTCCACTTGAACTGCCACGTAAGACGGACCCTTATCAATGTCTTTGTCTTCTGCTGGTGTCTCCTTGGGAGTCGGAGTAGTTTCTCTCTCCGTCATCCTCGTCGTCGTCGTCGGTTTGAACGGGTGACGATGAGACTTGGTCTCCTTGACGGATCTTGAAGTGATCTTCTTTACGGTGACCATAGGAGCAGAAGAGGGGACAGGGGGTGTGGTACTCCCTTCTCGAGTGGGAGCACTCGACGTCCTCTTGACCCTCAACTCATCGAAGGACTCGTTCATCTCCGAAGTATCCCCCGCGTCGAAAGACTGACTCATCCCACAAGCGCTCTTCCCACTATCCCGGAATTTGAATCGAGTCAGATGCATGGAGATGGGGAGGGGAAGACCTGACCGACTTCGGGCAAACCGTTCTCTTTTCTTCTTTCCCGTCCCACTGGACACACTTCCTTCCTTGACACTTGAGATGGACCCCCCTCTGTGATTCCCATTCCAATTTTTAACAACAAGAATTAATCATAAAGAATTATGCAAGTAATTATGAGAGTGGGATGAAAGAACGATCCAGATCAGCCAAAGCGAGGCAACATGATAATAAAGAAAAATGTTGGGAGACAAATGTTTTTTGAGAGGGGAACATTCATTGTTTTGTTTTTTAAATTGTCAAATGTGAAGTTTGTGAATGGACAGAATGAGAGAGAGAAAAACAAATGTAGGCGTCATGCCATGGTCAGCGTATTCACATTGTGAGAGAAGTTACCCGGCGTCCGTGGTGGACTGGCGAAATTTCCCAATTGCCCCCGCACTCCCTTGACTACAATTTGAACAGACCGAGTCTTCGGATCGTGACCTCCCAACTAGTTTTGACATCCCAGCACTCCGGGCTGCCTCAATAATTGTCCCCCATTTCTTCTTTGACATTTCTCGCTTGGCCCCCGCCATTCGGGCGAGTCGAGCGAGTCGGGTCTGTAGAGAGAAAGAAAAGGAGAAAGTTTAGAGAAAGTTGTAAATATTTTGATGACGAGTTTTTAAAACTCACTTTTGGAGACTTTTTATCAAAATGGACGGCTTCGTCTTCCTGGAGTGTGTCCAGGACTGGGGCTTCAGCGGAGAGGACGGGAGTTGTGTTGGACTGTGGTGCTGGAGCTATATTAAAACCTTTCATGAGACGACGCTCCCGTTGACGATTCTTCTTCCCTCCTGAACCTACAAAAAATAATTGTTTGACAAATCACAACTTTCACTGCATTCATTGTGGGCGAACAGGTTGAGAGATGATATCTCAACTTTCCCTTTTTACAGTGTAACATTAATTTTCCACATATGTGTTGAGGTCATTCTCAAAAAAAGTTCTCAAAATGTTTATGTCTCAGATTGTGCACAAGAAAAAAAGGGCCACTCTTGGTTTAATAATAATAAAAAAATCTTTCGTCGGTCCGCTCCACAGTTTTGTGAATCTCCAGTAAGTAATTGTGTTTCCCAAAAAGCTCAGCCTCCATTCTTAATGTAGGACGGAGTGTGTGGAAATATTCCTCAAGGCTGAGGTAGAGAGATGCTTTCTCTTAGAGCATTTCATGTATGAATATAAAATGTGTGAGCGTTATGTAACGTAAGTAGGTACCTTGTCCCAAGCCAGTCACAGACGTGGTATTCATCCCAGAGTTTTTAAGAACCTCCAAGAGTTCACAACGGAAAGCGGAAATTTCTTGTTTAATCTCGTTCACATCATCCTCCGTCACTCCTACGGGTTTCAAGGGGTCCGCACCACATTTTTTTTGGTTTATGACACGTGTATGATGGGTGTGTGTGAAAGATAGAGGGGTCATTGAAATTCACCGTAATGTGGAACATAAAAAGTAAAAAAATAGTTATATTTATGCTCTTCGCATGAAGTACATTATGGATTTTTTTTACATGCGGAAGGAAGTATTGACCTTGATTATCTGCTTGTCTTTGTTCTGTGGTCACATAACGTCGAACAAGATTCCTCATGATATTCTGTGTCAAAGATAATTGACAAATTAATATTTTCCTTTAACAAAAACAACTGCAGTCAGTTTTGTCAAAATTTTTTTACAAGAAATGTAGGCAGATGTACGTATTTTATGGAAATCCTATTCAATCCCATTTTGCAAATGAAACTTTTGAGCGTACAAAATTCCCCCGATTTTCACGAACACTTATTAGTTGAATAAAAAACGTTTTAAAATATTACATGGGAATGAGTTGAGGAGAGGAGAGGGGATTTTGACATGGAGGTGCAAGAGAGGAATTAAAGTTGGCCAAAGTGCATGCGAGAAGTGGAAGGAGGCCGTGCATCATCATCCGCTTTATGTCATGTCAACCAATAAAATTATACAGTTGGGGATGGGGAATGGAGAGAAAGAGGAATAATTTGAGATGGAAGTCAGGTTGACTTTGAAAAGATAATATTCAACATGACACAGATCCATGCGTTTCGTGTATTAGCTGCTCCGGATTCCAAAGATCATATTTCAAATCTCGCAAAACCTTTTCAGTTTCAATTCAATATGAGGAGGAGGATGTGAGGAGAAGGTTGAGGGAGAGACAGCCCTCACAGGAGGATGTCAATGCATCAAAGCCATTTGTACGCGAGAGAAATGAATCAGTCAGTCGTGCGGATGTTAGAGTGAGACTGCTTTTCCAAAAAAATATTAGGTAAGAACAAAAATTGAGCCAACCTGATATCGAAAATCCCGTTCACTTTGCTGCTGATGTTTGCGCTAGAGAGAGGAAGAAAGGGAAAGAAAAAGAAAGAAACAAAAAAATTCTGTTTAAACAAGATTGACATGGTCTTTTAGACTTGTAAATGGAAATTTAATGGATTGACGGAGGTGAAGGATTGACGATATTCCTATTACCCACATCCTCTTCAAATAAAAACTACCGGCTCAGTAAGACCATTTTAGACAGGGCCAATGTACATACTTCCAGAAATAATTGCTAGAATCAAGGCCAATTTTAGACAAAAAAATGACTGTTCTCTTCATCCCGGCTCAAATTACGAGTTCAAGTTTTAACCTCAAGTTAATGACGAAAGGTGGGCTTGGTTTAATCTACACAATTCTGGGAAAATTTCATGTTAAAGAAATTTTGAAACATGCTCATTAGCAAATGTTGGAAAATTCTACTGAATATCGTCGGGGTCAAAAATACAGGGAAAGAATCGGGATTGTGAGGATAGAGGGGTTTTGGAGGGAGAATATTTTGTGTGTGTGGGGCTTACCCGGACAGTTTTGATGTGTTCCCTCTTGGCAGCGACGGAGTAGCGACACATTTTCCGGAAAACCCATCGGAGGATGTAACAGAAAGTTTTTGGGGTAGGAATT
>WJFB01001373.1:0-32566 GCA_009870185.1 Pygmarrhopalites habei | reverse complement strand
TTTAATCTCTTCTTCTTTTTGTGGGTTATCCGCGAACCGAGTAGTTGATTGTTTGATTGGCTGTGATGTAGGGAGTAGCAGTTGCAGCTTCAGACGAGGATTGAGAGTGGTGACCAGTTTTTAAGATGGAAACAAGTTGGTCGCCATATTTTGTCTTCATCTCAAAATTCCTTGTCTCATCTGGACTGAGGGATGAATGATTGGGAGCCCATGAAATTTTCCCTACAATAATCCGTAATCAATTTAATAAAAACGTTTTTTTGTAAAAAAAAAAAAAAGTTGTCTCTGTCCCTCGAAAAAAAAGTCCGACCGAGTCGGTTTAAGTAATGAAGGTTGTCTATGTGAGAGACTCACGTCAAACGGAGGGATCCTAGGGCCCGGGTGACTTCCAAGGTGCATAGAACTTGCATAAGCCTGTACCGTGTTCCGTGATTGTTGTATATTTGTGGAGGAAGTGTGTAGTCCCTCACGGTACAGGCCTATCTCTGTATGCTATTTGAAAGTGCACTGGAGGAGAAAAAAGACAGAGGGGACTTTTTAATAAAAAACAATAAAAGGAGATGAAGGGGGCAGTAGACTACAAAAGGGACAGAGAGTTGGGCTTCAATCCTAAGAGACAGTATACATGAGTGCGTGTGTATACATCCAGATTAGGGTGGCCAGGGAATTTTTAGGGTGGTGTGTGTCCGGATTTGAGAAGTCTGCACTCTTATTTTTTGTTTCACGTGAAGAATTTTGAGAATCTGGACTTTCTTTGAGAACCGGTGTCCGGATTCTTTACCTGCTGAATATATATAGAGATAGACAATTTGTCCAGACTTTTCTTTTTGGAAAAAAAGGTGATCAACCGGAAACCTGGCCAGGCTAATCCAGACATGTACGTCGGTTTTTATACTTTTTTTATAGAGAAAGGAGAATCCCACTACTTGGTGACTAGAGAGTATTTAAGAGAGGTAGAGAAAGAGGGATGGACTTACGGAATGAAGTTGTTGATTGCTAGTGGTAACAACGCCGGAGGCTGCAGCGGCTGACTGGACAGCGGAGGTGGCGGAACCCCAATTGAAGAAGTAGGGATTAAAGATGAGCGACTGTTTGGTGAATTCAGGGCTGGATTGATTGGAGATGTCAGAGGAGGGCAAGAGAACACCGGGTGGGGCAGTGGAACTACCATTGTTGTTGAAAAAGAAAGGATTGAAAATGTGCGGTGGTTGAGGTGGTAGCGACCCACTTGAGGCTACACAGAAAGGGAGAAAAAAAGATTTTGTGTGTGAAAATAAAATGAGGATTCGACTATACGAGAAGAAGATTCAAAATTAATTTAATTACCTTTATTATTAATATCAGGACTGGGTGACTGAGAGACTTCCACATCAGACGTTGACAGGAGTTTACGGTGTAGATTCAAATTTGCTGAGTGTCGGTCACGAGAGCGCTGTAATAATTATTGAGCAATTAGTCACTCGGAGTTTTACAATTAGTCACTGAAAAATATTTTTTAGTGCTTTAATCCAATGAGAAGACTAACCTTTGATGGAAAGGCGGCGTTACAACCATCGACTGTACATTTGTGCATTAGCTGCTAATTTAAACAAAGAGATTGTAGTAAATTTTTAACATTTGATACTCTCTCTCTCTCCATCCCTACTCTGTCTAGTCACACACACACACACACACACACACAAATACACCCCTCTCACATGGCTCACAAAATCATCGGAACACCCTATATGATATATACGATATACATATACGTTTGTAAATGTAATTATTATTTAAACGAGGGTTTTACTTTCAAATGGACATTTTGATAGTGTGTTTTGACGCCAAAATGGTTCTGAAATTGTTTTTTGCAGCCTTCGTATGGGCATCTAAAAGGAGAGAGAAAATTAACAGGTCAATGAAACGTTTGACTTTCAATTTTGCAAGAAAAGAGAAAATATAGATCGGCCGCATATTCTTCCTATGTTGCCCAGACAGGCTATTACGCCGAAATTTATTTTTTTTGACAAATACAAATTCTTGTAAAGAGTATGACATTTTTGGTCTCTTCGTTTTTTGGAAAAATGTAAATTCGGTCATAAGTTGTTCGTATGTTTTATTAGTGACAGTACTTTTTTTAAACTTTCATTAATGTATGACTAAGCACGTATAGACAAGTATGTACTAGAAAAGTAGAAAGGTATATAATAATAACAAAAAGAAGTCATTATTATTATTTTTTGTTTTGTATAATTTTTAATTTACTGACCGGCGAGGATTGTCACGGTCTATAGGAATGTCACCATCTAATCAGGGAATCAAATATGTACAGATAATTTAATATTTTTTCCTTTTTTTTGCTTCTCCGTTTTTTTAACTTGCAAAGACATGCTTTAGTAGAAGCAGACTCAATCAAAATATTGCTTGTTCTTGATTTTTTTGCAATACACATGATTGCAAATATTGTCTACATAATTGAGAAAAAAAGTTTTTTCTTATTTGGAAAAATAGGGGAATACATTAAACGAAACGAAAAAGTTAGTGGCGTCAAGCACAAATCTACATTTTTTTATCAAAAAATATTTGAATAGGAAATAATTATGTTATAATGTTTACATTTGTATTTATCCCTGCAAGATCCTATCTAAAGTAGTAAAGAGGAGTTATAAAAAAAATGAAAAATCATATTTCATACATTGCATTACAATATCATAGCATACAGTAGCAAAAATGTAGATTCGCAAAATAAAATAAAAAAACATTTCACTGCTAATTTTCTGTCTCTCTTTTGGTCAAGTAATTGTAATTGTGTGTGACTGTGTGTGTTCGTGTATTTATGTGTGTGTGGTATGGATATCAAGGGCAACGAGCTTAGGACATAATAATTGTATTGCATTGTACATAGTATAATAAACTATGAAAGATGCCAATGAGACAAAAGCTATGAAATAAAATGGGAAAGGCTAAAAAATCATCTACTGCTGGACATTATTACTATTATATTGTAAAAATGTAGAGAACTGAATAGAGAACAAATTTGCAAATTAACTCTACGAGAACAAGACTAAATAATAATAATAAACACCTACATATTGTGATACAGTCAGGGCACAACAAACAAACACACACACGCAAAACAGAGAGGTATAGAGAGGGACACAGCAACGAACACATAGAAAAAAGAGAGAATATGTAGTTAAAAAAATGTGGAAATAATGGAAACTACTTACTAGGACTAGAGCCATTAGACCTCATCCCATTTTCCCCATCACCATCATCTTCCTCCTCCTCATCTTCCTCTTCTTCATCAAAATCTTCCCCACGATTTGATTCCCCACCCTCTGCCTTAATGTCCACACGACTCTCCCTCTTCACCAGGGCCTTGGGACTCTGATCATTCTCCTCATTAAAAATGGGTAATTTACTTATCCTGTGTAGAGGGGGACAACAAACAACAAAAAAACAATTATTATTAGGAATTCACAGCCGTATAATGTAATTTGTCCGTCACCCAACAATTCTCTAAGTACTAAATAGTTGACCACCACACTCACAATGTGTGTGTGTGGTACATGTCTCTCTTCTGATCCCTTATGACTTGAACGTGATCACAATCAGCCATTTTGCAAAAAGAGGATCATAGTTATGTAAATAAGAGAGAATAAATTAATTTGGACACTTTCTGTGTAACATGTTGGGTAATGGGGAATATGCAAATTGGGATTTTTATGTGTGTGGCTCAAAGGAGTGAAGGACATCATGAGCATTATGATGTCGCTTGGGCGGAGACACACACAATCATCACAACCACTAATTTAGTTGTGCATGTACAGAGGCTACAGAGACTAAATAATAAAGAAAAATAATTGATTTTGACAACAACACTCACCGCATTAAATGATCCTGCATGAGTTCATCCTCGGAACCGGTCTTACTCATGTTGACCTCCGTTCCGTCATCATAACAACAAAAGTCATCGGACATGTCATCCATGGTGACAGATGGGAGTCTGACAGGATTTTTCAATTTTCTCTTCCTCGCCCCGTCTTTTTTACTGTCAGCAATTTTGTGGTTGTACTCCTCTGTCTCCTCCTCCTCATGTTCGTCGTCATCATCGTCATCATAGCAACTACTATTACTATTATTACTCTCCCGTTTGATGTGGGCCGGTTGACCTTGAGTATTATTGAATGATATGGGATTGAATAGAATGGGGTGGATTGTTTGGGACTGACACGTCCGTCCGTCATGAGGAGAGATTTTCCGTCTCAGGTGTGGACTGTGTAACTTTGGATTTGGATTTGCAGAGTGACGGTTCCGGGAACGTCGGGATGAGAACATCATATTACAACCCACTACTGTACACTTGTGCATCTCCCGAAGGTGCACCGCTGAAAAATGTATTTTGAGGGCCCCCTTGTCACAAAATGTTTTTAGGCAGACTGAGCACTGGACACGTCTTTTCCCTGGTTGCGGAGAAAGCAGAGAAAGAAAAGAGGTCAACATTCTGTAAGCTATCCAGAGAGGGAAATATCAATTAAAATTTAATCACTTACCAGTGGTGGGGTTAACTAATTGTGTGGCAGTGGAGGGTGGTTGGATTGGAGTCCATTGTTGCTGCCTCTTGACACTGTTATGACTTCCATTCCCTTGAGTCACCATAGGACTTGCTTTCTTACTTGTATTGATAGTCTTGTCAGGAGTGTTACTGTTACTGTAGCTACTATTCTTCTTAGAACTGCGGAAGAGCAAAAGAGAGAGAGAAATTAATAGAATTCTTACTCTATTAATTAAAGACCAAGTAAAAAATTGCAGAAGGGATCTTACCTTAAATCTACGGGGTCTGTCACGTCCTCATGGGACGACGAGTCGGAGGACGAAGAGATTACTTTATTCTGAGTCATTTCTATGGGAGTCGTTGTTGTGGTTGATGAAGGTTTCGGACCTAAAAATGACAAAATGTATTTTAGTGACAATGATTTGCTATATGATCATTCTGTGATGTAGCTGGACACTCTGCGTTGATTCGCGTGTCTTTGTAACAGAAGATGTAATTATAATTAATGATGATGTGTGACAAGAAGTAGAAGAGATGAAGGGAAACTCACTTTTGACTATGGATGTTTGTGGTGGAGTAGTATGATTCGGCGTGGTCGTCGTGGATTCATCAACAATTGACTGATTAATTATATGATTATTAGGAAAATCATCACGTAAGAGAACAAAACTGAGACTACGTGTCATTGGAAACCTGAGAAATTGTTGTAGAATTAAAATTTCTTCCTCACGAGGCAACATGGACCATCGTGAGAGGAGCACGCCCCTTGTGTCCTAAAAACAGACAAAAATATTTTATTTTAATCTTAATCTCCACCTTTCAAACAGTCACACATTGCACCGTCCACAAAAACAAATAGACACACATACCCAATAATAATAATAATAATATTGTTAAAATGGCAAAGGCGTAATATTAGTTCACGAGGTAACAACAACAATAATCATCAATGATTGCACTTCCAAGTTTACTCTGCCCCAATACACACACACACTCTCTCTGTATACAGTGTGTGTGCAAAATGGGATGATGTAGTGTGAACATGTACACACACACACATTTTTTTGAGAACTCCTTTTTGTACATGTAGCCATGTCACGAAATCAAATTACAAGGTGAATGTCAAATGTGTACTGTAGCTATGGTCGATTCAATTGGACTACGTCAATCCAAGAAAGATCAAGGTAAATGTGGCAATTACCAAATGGTGGAGGCAAACACAAACACACCCCAAAAAACACTGGCCACATTGACAAATGTCAAAGTAGTGAGTGTGTGTGTGTGAGGGGGGAAAACGTATGAAATATTCATTTCAACATTTTCAGACAGGATTAGATGAACGTATAGAGACGAGGGAAAAAACGATGAGGAAAATCAGCAAAGGAAAAAATGAGGATGAAACTTGATCTGGTGAGTGTGTGTGTGTTATTTTAAAGTAGTTTTGGATTGGACATGAAGAGCGGGTGAACCTTTGTGTCATGCAGGAAAAAAAGAAGTTAACTTGGATCACTCACAATCATTGACAATCATTGGTTGTTTCCACACAGTGGATACATAATATTACGTAGAGATCAAATTGTGTCTACAGTCACAATCCACTGTGGAGTGGAATATTATCATGATGAAGACGAAGGAGAAGACGAAGGATGAAAAAAAGAAAATAACAAATGACAAGCCACGACAAAATTACCTGTACCATGTAGCCTCGAGCGAGGTCATTAGGTGACCAACCAAAACTCCTTAGTATTTTGTCAATGTGATCAGGGCTAAGAGTAGAGAGTAATCTCTCCTGTGAAAACCACCAAACAGAGAAAAAAAATCAATGTCAATTTTCCATAACGAAAAAACAAAGGCAGACAGACATTACATTCCATCAGTCCACTATATACTGTAGTTGTTGTTGTTGTGTACGATACATGTTCAAATTAATAAATAATGGTAAAGCCAGTAGACGGCAAGGAGGAGGAGGAGGAAGGGAAAAAAGAGGAAATAAAATTACACAAACATTTTGTCTTACAGTTGTACTGTGTAATAATAATTTTATTGTGTATATATACACGTGTGTGTAGTGTACACTCACAATAACAATTTTGAGTCGAATGGGAAGCGCTTGTGTTCCATAGAGTGCCAAACTGCAGACATCGAAGATGGACAGTGCGTCATCCCTCGATGTCAATAATTTCTCCAATACTGTCAAAATAAAAACAAAATTCATTTTAGAAATTCAATAGATACTTATGGACATCACCAAAACACACACACGCACACAACACAGACAGAGACTCTGGACAGTCCAATAGGACAGTATGAGGCTATTTAGTTGTGCTCCAATCCCATGATGCAATATTGTTGTGGCACATTCCATCACGCCGTTCTACCTCTCTTACTATACCTTCATGCACAGAAATATGTATGTAGTATGTAAGGAGATGGGACGAGCAAAGAGTCAAAAGAAAAGTGTCCCCTTTGGCCATTGCACGTGGTCGTTGATTTTTTATTGTCAATTGTCATCCTTTTTCCCATTTCACTCCTCCTCCATCATCCTTAATGACGTTTGTCTTTTTTTCCCTCTTCTCTCTCTCTCTACCTCACTCCATTTTTTACTCCTCCTCCACTCATCTCCCATCTCTATCGCTCTCTCTCTCCAACCCACCTTGACTTTAGCCAGTTTAATTTTCACTTGTTCTTCTTTACAACTGATTTGACAATTTCAATCTCTTTTTTTTTCTTCCCCTCCTTCCCTCTCCCTCTCCACACGTATTTTTAATATGCATTTATATTAGTAGTGGATTTTCACATTGTGCAATGCTCCACTCAACACAAAAAAGTGTCTTGTGCCGGCTGGATGTAATGTAATGAGGCGAAGGAGGAGGAGGAGAGAGAGGAGGACTTTTTATCTAATGTTTTTGTAACACCTTGTCTCTCATCTCTTGACTCATCACTTCCCTCTTGTCATCTTAGTCGTCGTCGTAGTCGTAGGCCAAAAAAGGCTGTGTCCAAAAAATTTAAAGTCTTAAATTGATTTTTTCCCCTGCAGACTGCAATCCAAAACCAAGGACAATTTTTTACCTCTTTTACTTATACTCTTCATTCTTGTATCATCTCAAGATGCGACAAGTCACATAGATTACTAACCAAGACTATAATTGTCTTTGTGTACAAACCTAATTTGTATGAGCCAATCTAATGTAACAATTTCAATACTTTGATTTTTAAATGTAGATTTGGATCCTGCTGCGCCAACTTTAACTGTATCTGTACTATAAAGGCTGCATTTATGGGAGATTGTTGTGTGTGGACATTATGAATAAACAAACGTGTAGAATTGGAGTAAATCAATCTTCGTTGATCATTTCCCTGTAAAAAGAAGGGAAACTAAAGGAAAAGAGTAGAGGCTACTGAACTGCCTGTTTTTCTCCTCAAAAGAAGATCCCTATTCTACATGTATAGTGGATTGCAGGAAAATTGCATGGGCCCATCCATTTCCGTAGACCGAGAGAGAGAGTTGGTGGTTGGGATAGTGGAGCAAAAGTCCTGGAGATTCTCTCAACCCCCGTGGTTGAAACCACCCGCTGAATGAGATGCTCATTTCCTCAGAAAATCATCAGCAAAAGTCTCATGGAAAATGAAACAAAGGTCTACACACACAGACACACACACATCGTCCATCGTTCAAAGTACATGGATAACCAAGGGAAAAAAATAAAGTCCACACACACACACTACTTTCAAAGTCCACACACATTCTCTCCTTCCTCTGTGTGTGTGTGTTGTGTAGTGTATACCTTTCTGTCATTTTTTCTATTGATTTGGTAGTCCCATGAAAGGGGAAAAAAGAAGTAAAAGGCGAGAGGAGGAGGAGGAGGGGGGAGGATTTCATCTGTAAAAGTAATGGACACAAGACAGTAGGATGGAAGTGAGAGAGAGAGAGAGAGAGAGAAAGATAGAGAACGAGAGGAGTGGAAGGAAAGAAAAAAACATCCGCATTGCAGGTCTCAAAAGACGGGAGGCTACTTAGCCCGAATTCTAGGATAGTACGCCGATTTTCCAAGTCGACTCGACGACGTCGAAAACTATCTAATAGGGAGTCAGAAGACAAGACACACACACAAGAAGAAGAAGACAAGACGTCGCAAGACATGCACACACACACACACACACAACCAACCAGACAACCAAGTCGGGTGAGATGGAGAGAGAGGACGAGAGACGAGGACTATTTACCGGGTTGGGCCGTCCTTAGAATGTCTAAGGATGGCATCACATCCCCTACCCGCACACACACACATACACACACAAGAGACACGGTCGAAAGACAAGACGAGATGAAAATTCGCAAACGCGGATCGATAAAAACTAAATTTTTTTCCGCAATGCCTAAAATAAAGGCGACGAGGATTTTGGTTGGTTGTCCTCTGGAACCGGAGGAAACACATGCGCGTCAGTCGCGAGGATATTAGTTGGAATTTTGAGACACTACGGAAAATATATACATATATGTATAGGAGAGAGAGAGAGTGGGTGAAAGAAAGAGAAAATTGAGAGTGCAAAGGACGAGACTACATATAACTACAGGAGACTACAAGAGAGAGAGAGTAACAAAGGCTGAGGGCGGACAAAAGAGACTATCGTAGACACACACACGTCCTCCTGTCTTGTTGGCATGACAACTGGTCCGACGACAGCGTTCCCAACCCGCATTTTCACGCTATCCCCGAAAACTGGCGGACTAACACATACACACACAAGAAGCGGGCGGGGGACTAGTACACTACACACACACACACACAAGAAGCTCCTATGAATTCACAATGAAAGAGAGAGAGAATGGAGGAGGGAGGGGAATGATATAAATGACGACAAAGCTGGTCCTCCTATAAGAAATCCAGACAGGAATTTTGTGGGGGTATCCTTTGAAAAGAGAAAGCCAGGAAGATAACCGAGACACACACACACACAGAATAGGAATCCTTCCTACTTATATCTTTTTTAAAAATGAAATCTTTTGATTTTGTTTTTTTTTCAATATAATCTCAACAATGTGATTACTCCTCGGTATATCCGTCTTTTGGTTTTTTTTCAGCTTGTGTCAAATCCAATGAACATTTATGCCTTTTTTTCATGTTCCCATGCCATTGAACCTTTTACCCACCCCCTCCTTCTCCTCCTCCCCGAAAATTTTACCTTTTCTATTCACTGCACCCTGGACAAAAAAAAAGTTTACAAGGTTTTTTAATATTGTTTTTTCCATCTCCTCTCCTTCCCTCTTACGTCTCACTTCCTCATTTCCTTCTCCTCCTGGAAAAAGTTTGAATGATTCCAAGAGTTTTTTTGTTCAGCCGCCCACACTACACACACACACACACACACTATATTACATACACTACACACACACACTCTATTTTGTATGTAACTTTGTGTGAGCATTGACAAAATTTATTGGCATAGTTTTGTCAGTTCAATTCCTTGGGATCTGAAGTATCCAAATTTTTTTAAAGAAAAAAAAAACGTTCAGATTTTTTTCCCTCAGAGTAAAGTGAGAAGGATGATTTGAGAACAATAAAAATTCCCAAGATTCTCTCTGCACTTGTGACACCCTACACACGTCATTGTTATCCTATCTATGGATAATGGAGGAGAATGGGACATATGAATTCTGTTTCAAATTTCAAATTAAGGAAGTTGTTTAGTGTTGGAGGAATACAGGAGTAGAAATGAGTAAAAAAACCATGGATGCAGAATAGAGACACACACACACACACCTATATTGGGAGAAAGAGAGGACTGTGGTCAATGGAAACATGTTTATCTGCTCATGTTGGTAATTATTAGACCATGGAATTAGAGGAAGAATGGGTAAATACAGTTTTTAAAAAGGGAGAGAGAGAAAAAAAAACTTTATGAAGACTTGGCGAACAAAGCCAAAGTTCTTGTGAATGGGAAAAAAGGCAACAGAATGGATTCAAAAGAATATTTTCCAGTCTGTCAACACAAATTAGAATCATAAATGAAAAATATTGTCAGTTCTCTCCCTCTCTTTCTCTCTATCTCTCTATGTGTGTGTGTTGTACATGTGTAAAGAGAGAGAACACGAAAAAAAGCAGATGTTGGTGTGTCTTCTCAACTTTGATGGCTATAATAGACAGACTCATCCATCCACCGTCCTCCATTGAAATTGTCCGCTTGTATGTCTCTTTCTCTTTTTCTCTTCCCTTCCCTTCATAGTCTTCAAAAAATGAGCTTTGCAACTTTCCTACGTGTACACGACTACTTACTCCTGTCCAATATAAATACACACTGCCACTACACAACACACACACACACGAGTACAACAAGAGGACAAAACAAAAGCGGGCTATTCACTTGAATATTTTTCACTCAGTTTTTTACACACACACACACACACACACACACACACACACACACACACACACATATATATATATGTGTAGAATATATATTTATTATTTATTCACTGTCTAACAATTTCTATACGTCCCCTCAGTAATGTTATAGTTGAAAATAGTACATTGTCTATGGATCAAGCGCATAAAGCTCTTCTCTCTCTCTCTCTCTCCGTGTGTGTGTCTCTATCTCTCATTCTGAGAATAGACATTTTTTTCAGTTCTTTGTCAAGCCCACTTGTGTATTTGTTGGCTACTTTATTATGTTTTATCACTCTGACATGCAGAGGCAGGCCTCGGATTTGAAGACTTCATTTTGTAGAGACATACACACACAGCCACAGCAGAGAGCGAAGGAGTGAGAGAGGATGAGGAATGAGAAACTTTGTATGTATCAATGCTAAATTGTCAATTCTATCTCTCTCTCTGTCTCTCTGTGTCTGCTATGTGTGTGTGTCTGCTGTGTATTCACAAAAATGTTCTTCAAATCTTTGATGACTTGAGTCTTATAGTCTCCTTGTCCTCTCTCTCTGCTTCCTTGACAATTAGCGGCCACGTCATGTTTTTTCTTTTATCCACACACACAACAACATTTTTTGATTCATATTTTCTGGGTGCTCACGATCAGGTTGAGTGCTTTTCATTTTTCCTATACAGAAAAAATCAAAAAAGAGCCGCCTAGGCTCGTTGACTTCTACATTCTCCCTCCTTCTCCTCCTCAAACAATACGGAGAAGCAAATAACTTATTGCAATTTAACCGAAAGGAGACAATCCAACAAGCATAAATTTCTCACTCCTTCCCTCCTCCTCCTCACATCTTTCCTCAACTTTGTTTTATTTCGGTCAAGTTATCCTCTCAACAAACCAACTTTCTAAGAAGCCTCTACCATCATTCTTTCATTCCGTAGAGAGAGAGAGAGACTTTTTTTAAAAAATATTTTTGTGTTCTGCCCTCAACAGACACACGCACAGAAGGAGGAGATGCAGTAGCAGAAATTCCCCACTTTGCATTTGTATTGTATTTTGAATTTTCATTGCAAATTGTAAATGATGGGACATTACAGTTGTACAGAAGCTGACAATGTGCTAAATTATCACCAAGAAAAAAAGAGAGAAGAGAAACAGTTTGTAACTTCATAAATAACTCGGGATTGAAAAGGTCAAAACCTTTTTTTATCTATTCTCTCAAAAAATGGGTTAGTTCTTCCTAAGAGAGGAGTAGGGAGTAGAGTTGTGCAAAAGTCATTATTGCATGTACATAATAATAGCCTAGAATGGTGATCCGTATAAAGTGCCACACAATCTCCCCTCCGTCCTTCTCCTCCGTATTTCACCCTGGAGGAAGATAACAATGAGGAAAACGGGCAAATCTTTTTGTCTGCCTTTCCACTCCTTCAACCTCCCTCCTTTTTTTTTTCTCTCTCTCTTCGTCCTCTGGGGTTCGATAGTAAATACCAAAAGTAGGAAAACAAACAGAGTGGAATTTCTCAATTGATTCCCTTCCATTGGACCACTTAAGTCTCCCTCGCTCTCCCTCTCTGACAACCACATATCAAGTAAAAATGTACTTTGCGGAATTTATGTCAAACTAAAAAATGTATTTGAGGACTCCGAGTGATCAAACTGATTTTGAGCATGGAGTTAGGGTGAGGACAAACAAAGCCGGGGTTTTCTGGTCGTGTCAAATTAACAAGAAGAATTAACCCGGGTAGCTCAGCCGCCCTGTATGCACATTACATAGTACACAGCACTCGTAGTCGGAGTGCATGTGCGTGAAAAGGGGGAAATGAAGTTGTCACTTTGTAGTTTGTCACCCTCCCTCATCGTCACGTCGAGTCTCCGACAGGGAAAAGGCGAGCCGGGTGATTAAGCTAGAGAGAGAGACAGTGTGTGTGTGTGTGAAGGGAGGGAATGACTTAAATTTTTAATAGTGTAATGAGGGGCTCAAAGTGTTTCGTGTCACTTGAGTAGAGTTAATTTGTGTTAAAATTAAATTACAAGACAATAAATTTTAAAGTAGACTCTCTGGAAATTTCAACACTTTGTTAGAAATCCCGTTCCCCCCTTCCATATCTCTCTCTTCTTGTGTACACTCTCGAGCCCCAATGTACGTGTGTGTCTGTGTGTGTGCAGAGAGAGAGAGAGTCTCTTTCCCCATCTCACAATGTTTGCCAATTAAATATTCACAAGGAGGAACGGATGGGCCACAGGAAAAAGTTTATTGTTTTATTATTTATTAGTCTGGGTGGAATTTTCACAGACACTTTCTCCCTGCACACACACCATCTCATGCAGAGTGTGCTTGTGTACGTGTGTGTGATTTTGTAAGGGGAAAACACTTTCACGTGACGGAACCTGGGTTCCAGTCTCCAGGCAATATGCAAGCCAGCATGCAATTCCATCCTTGCCGCCCATACATATTTACAAGGGCCATCCTATTGTACTCGTACTGTAGAACGGGCGAGAGTGAGAGGAGAGGAGGCTCAAGAACACGAAACTATTTTGCGTAAAAGACACTAATTAAGTTATAATTTTATTTACTCACTTCCCTTGACTCCATCATTCAGACACACGGGGAAGAGAGAGAGTCTAATTCTACTCCACCGTGTCTCTCTCTTCTCCTCTCACAGTGGGCACAGTGTGAGTGTGTGTGTGTGAAAACAAGCAATTTAGTCACATTAAAAAATACTTCAAGTCCTCCCAGTCTCTATATTCTCCATTCTTGAGGAACAGGCAGAGAGACTCCTCATGAATTCCTAATATTCTTCCCCATCCCTCGCCATCCAATTACAAGGACATGAAACAACCCCATGTACGGTTTGCACTGTGATCCTGGTCTTGTCTCCACTCCTCCTCCTCTCCCTCCTCTCTTTACACTACTGGCAGATTTCAAATTAAACTTTTTGCACTCTCCTCCTCCACCCCGTGTTTGTACTTGTGTGTGTGTGCACTTTCTGTGTGTGGATAACCCGTCAAACTCACCACCAAATTATAAATTTCCATATAATTACCTTACACACTACAGGATTTATGTTTTGATCCCAAACTTCCCCCTCTCCTTTGCATATATATTGTCCATTTTGTTCAAGTCTCGAAAAATGAATGACCATATTTTACTATTATATCAAATAAATGAATTCCGTCCACTCTCCCTCTCTCTCTCTCATAGAAAAACAAGCACATTTACACACATGGGGCAACTGAGAGGGGGAAAGATGGAGAGAGACAAAAGGGATTTAATTTTATAGCCTTAGCCTTTTGCACAATATTCTCCTTTTATAGCATAAATTTATAGACTCGGCCCCGAAATATCATCCCGCAATCCACTCTACCAAGTGACACCCTCGTAAAATTCAAAAAGCCCTTTCATTTGCATACTCCAAAAACCCTCCCAAACAACACACAGTCGTACACACAGAGATACAAATGGGATTTAATAGTACCGCTCTCTCAATTTTTTAGCCATCCCATCCCCCTCTCGTCTTTGTCTCTGTCCTTCTGTCCACTCCAGTCTTTTGTCTCATCCGTCCCTCTGCTCTGCAGCCATGCCAAGTCTAATCTCTCCCGTTCCCATGAACCCCTCTTCGAAATTTCTCAAAAAGCCTACACGTCATTAGGACTCTCAAAGTGTATAAAGTACTGTATGTACGACACGGGATTTGTGCAGGAGAGAAGACTTGTCAGCAGTCACAAAATGACTACCACGAAATGCTTAGCAATGTGGGAAATGGCAGCAACTTGAGAGTCAAGAGCCACAAATTAAATTCAGACACACATGAGCATCACAATTAAAGTGCCATGAGCTCCTCGACACACACACACACCGCACAGGCAGGCAGGCAGGGAGGGAGGCACATTAAGGACATTTCCATGATGTGACTAGTCTGACAGAGAAGCCACTAGACTTTGGAGTGTGTACGAAAAACTGTGGAAAAAATGGCTATGGGATATGTAAAATGGGAAGGATGATTGGCTAAGAGAGAGAGTGTGTGTGGTGTACACACTACTACTACACACACACACACACACAGTGGAGGGAGGGATGGACTGAGGTGTGTGGAGGTGACAACGTGTGAACGAGAGCATAAGAGATACTAGATTTTTTTTAGGATCGCTATACGTTAATGGAACTTCCTCATCAAAGTGTATCTCGCGTGTGTACCTTCAATCTGTCCATTCCGGGATACTCGTCTTTGCTCCTTCTCTCTCTCCATCATTGTCAATAAACTCTGCTCTCATTGCGTGCCTTCCACTCATTATAACCCACTGTCAATTCCTTATTTATATATACATACTCATTGTCTGCATACATCTGAGTCTATATCTATCTCAGGGGTTTTCATACAAGGCTATAGCTAGCTCTAGCATAGCTCTCTGCAGCTCTGACTGTGCTTCAGAGCAGAAGAGATTGTGAAGTTAGTACTGGAGCCAAGTTGAACCATGTACAAACATATGAGAATACCTAAAGTTAGTACAACACACACAGTCACTCACATTTCACTAATCATAAAGCATTGACCACTTCGCCTAGCCTTGTACGACTCAAATGAAATGATGAATAAATGCATCAGCAATATCAAAGCTGAGAGAGAAATATTTTTAGACGTCAAGCCATTCATACTCCCTTCCCTTGTGTGTGTGTGTGAGAGAGAGAGAGAGAGAGAGAGAGAGTGTTTGTATGAGGATGGAGTGTCATGCTGCCAAGAACCTTTATTATTATTAAGGAAGTGTATGGGACGAACGACGACGACGGACGGCCACACTAATGATAACTCCTTTGCATAGGAATATTACACTCTTGGCTTCAGTTCGCCACTCTTCTAACACATCTAACTACACACCATTTCCATAATTATTTAGACCCATGTGATATCATTCCAGGACTCTCTCTCTCTCTCTTTAGTCATGGAACGTAGTTTGTCCTAATTCTGCATTCACAACCATTGAAATACAGAATGGAGAGTACGAAAAAATTGGAGGAGGGGAGAACAAAATATCTCTTTCGACTTATTTCTTCCAGGGTGATTTAGTCTAGCATTCTACCAGCAAAACAAATACACACACAAGTGTGGAGATGTGCAAAAGATGATAAGGAAAATACAGAAGGAGAGAAACGAGGGGAAAATGTCTTTTTTTTCTCTATGTTGTACTGAAGAGGATGACACACTGTCAAAAATTGAGAGATGGGAATTTCACTTTGGAGTACACATAGAAAGAGAGAGAATGTATGAGGAAATAATTTCAATTCTCAGATGATGATGGAGACGAAAAATATGAGGAGAATTTGAGTGTTGAGAGGAGGAAGGGAGGGAGGAAGAGAAGAGGAGACAAGAAATAAACGAGTGGCTTTACTCGTCCCTAGTCACATTAGATTCCATTCTATTGTCATGAATAAAGGGGGGATGTGGAAAGATCAAAAGGATGTGGAGTCAAGTCGATCTCTTTTGACTCTCTCTGTCTTCCTCAAAATTTCTTTTTTACAGACCGCAGTGGAACAGTGGAGACCACAGGGAGAGAATTATACAACAGTTTCCTACCATCCCCCCTCCCCTCATCCCATCCCATAACATCCCTCCTTTCTATGGGATCCCTTCTTCCTCCTCAAAAGTGCATAACCCTCTTTCCTAAGAGGAGGAGGAGGAGGAGAGTCATTTATACGGTAAATAATACATCAAATTGTATTTCCTTCCGATGATCCACATTATTTTGCATTTTACAAAACCCCTCCACTCTTTTTGTCACTCTCGAGAGAATGTCGACACAATCATTTCCATGACCACAAATTGCAAATGGGGACGTTTGTATTCAAAATGCCACATGAATTTTGTAAGAACACATGAAATACTAACATTATTACTGGTCAGGACGGATTTTGAGTGTACACAAAATTTTGAGGAGAGACGAACAAGAGTCAAGTGAAGGAGGAGGAGGAGAAGAAGAGAAAGAAAAGGAAATATTTTCTATTCTCATGATCTTGAGATTCTTAACTGTGTTAGCGTTAAACGTTAAATGTGATGATGGTTGAGCAAGTGATACACACACACACACAGAGTGAGTGAGATGCTGTTGTTGTACACACACATCTATTATGTAGGCTAACAGTTAACACACAAACACACACACATGGGGAAGGAAGGGGAGAAGAAAAATAAATACACATTTTACTATTTAAGTGAAGCTAACTCTGTATTTTAACTTTGTGGCTGGGTGTTGTGAGTACACATAGGGCATAGACACACACAGGAGTAGCCACTCTTTTTATATTTATAGTGGAGTGGAGGAGGAGGAGAGGGAGAAGAAGAGTTTATAGGGAGGAGATGGAAATGAGTTAAATGCTAAATGTTAAATGATGAAAGCTCTGGGATTACATGAGGTACTCTACTGCAGTCTGGTGTTGTGTGTGTGTGTGTGTGTATATTGTAGTCAAGTGTCGGCTGAGGCCACTGAGAGAGAAGATGGATAATAATATGAGGAGGATGAGTGTGTCGACACTGTAGCTGTGTGTGTGCAGAAAGACAGGGCTACATATAATTGTAATGGAAGGGTAGTTGGTAGTAAAAGAAGAAGATGAAGGGATGAAACTGAGCCGGTTCGTATGTAGCATGTGAGAAGTTGGTTTCAATTGTAAATTCCAGTAGATATTGTGACACCTCGGTGTAAATTGGTGAACGCTTTTTTCTCTCCTCATCCTCTTCTCTCTCTTCTTCTCTACACATCTCAACTATGGCCAAGGTCAAAGTCGCATAGAATCAAACCAACTGAGGTTTCTGGCTTTAAAAAAATAGACTCCCTATGTGTGTGTGTGTCTCCCTCATTCCCTTTCTTCTTCCCTGCTTCACCTCGGACGATTTTTGTCTTCTTTTCTTTTTTAGTCGAGTCATTCAATACTGTTCGATACTTCATAGAGACATGGACGCCTGGCATTTTCATTGTATCACCATCACCATCACACACACACACACATCTTGGAGCATTGGATGAGCATGGACAAAATAAGAAAATGAACTGACACACGCTTTCACACTGTCTCTATCCTCTCCTCTCCTCTGTATCTTAATGCTCCATTTTACGCTTCAATTCATTTTTTCTATCTCAAAAAATTTATTACAAGGTGCCCATCAGCCCCGCACATCCCTCTCTCATCTTCTCTCACTCACACACACACATGTGTAACTCACTCTGTGACAATGACAGCCCGGCAGGGAGACACCATCACAAAAAATCTCCCTTCAACACTCCTCGTCTACAATATTACCTGACTGAGACTTAATGTATCTACCAGAGAGAGAAGAGAGAGAGTGTGTGTGTGTAGTCCCATGGTGCTTTCTTGTTTTTTCTTGAAAAAATTTATATAATGTTGAATACTGTAAATTAATTTAGTGTGAACTGTCCATAGGATACATGGCATATGTGTGTGTGTGGATGTGTGGTAGGCACACACAGTGAAGGGTTTTTGTACTAAAAAAGTACTAGAAAATGTGTGTGTGGAGAGATGGATGGATGGGAGTCAAAGAGGAGTCTATGTACTCAAAATGACATGATTCAAGGGTAAGTGACTGGAGGGGCATGAAATTCATTATTTGTAATATTCGTAATTCATGTAATAATTCCATTCCACTTGACTGGCTCCTAATGTCAGTGTATGAGCGAATTGTGAGCGAGACGATCGAGAGTTGTAATCTAAATGAGATTTAGAGGCACAAAATGCCCAGGACGGTGCCGGTTGTACACACACACACATCCACAAACTTGCCAAAGACCGTCCACTTTGTATATCACACAGGCACAGATATTATTGCGACTTTGAGATGGCTAAAGAGCATGGCAGAAGAATGAGAGAGAGAGAGGCAGGGGTGATGAGATGATTACAAAGTACCTCCACATAGACAAACAAACGAGGATGGCAATGTGCAAAGTGAGGAAGCGCATAGCCCTATGAAATTGTGTGTGTGTGTTGTGTGTTGTGTATTTTCCTTTTTACACAGTATTATACAGTCCGTGGATTATCATGATTATATTATATGTACAGCTTGATTATGGCTCGAAAAAGGAGGGAGGGGGTAGAATCGCGATGGTTTGTACCCTCCATAGAAGCACACACTGTGTGTGTACTCCTACTTCACATACTTCGCTATTCGGTATGTTCGTCAAAATCATGGGAAGAATAAAAAGAGGGAGGGCGAGAGAGAGAGAGAATGGAAAAAAATGTCAAAAGCAAGCGACTTGGAAAGATTGACTGATAATCATTGATGTATTTTCTAGAGTGTGGATTTTTGAGAAATGAAAAAAATTAGTCTTGTTTCTTTTACGCTCTCCCTCTTCCCTCCTCCTCTTTGTACATGTAAAACACACACACACACAGGAAGAATGTGTGTGTGTGTACACAGAATGTGGAAGTCTCTTGTTGGTCTCACTGGTCGTCAGTTGGAGGAGGGAGGCAGGAGCCACGTTCACATTCACCTCATTGTCCATTATACATTTATATAGTCGAGAATCACGACAGCATGATGGTCAGGCAAAAAATAACAAATAACGACTCAAAAACCAACGTACATATTCATACTTTGGAGTCTCTCAAGATGAGGATGAAGAAGAAGAGAAGGAGGAGGAGGAGGAGGAGGAGAAGGATGGATGGAAATTTACTGCATATTTCATATTTCTATCTCTAGATACACAGAGAGACAGCCAGAGAGAGAGAGAGAGAAAGGAGCAGCCTCATTACTCTCTATACTCTCTTACATACACTCCTTAATGGGGAAGGAGAAAAAGGATATTGGAATAAGAGTGATCAGCATGGCATGCCGTAAACACATAACATCATCACAGGCTACACAGCAGCCCCAACAAAACAGGAGAACACTTGGACATGAGGCATTTAGTATGAGAATTTTGTGCCTGCCTGTATCCCTGTTTGTGTGTCGAGAGAACAAGGGAAGAAGACAATGTGAGAGACAATGTGGGGAGGGGTGATGAGGGGAGGAGGGAGGAGGGTAGCAAAACTCTTAGGGAAAAACTATACAGAGCTAATCGATATTTAAAAAGACCAGTTTTTGGCATATAGTTGGTTTAACTTTGATGTGAAGAACATCATCTTTGGATAGTACAAGTCCTGGTGTGTGTGTGTGTGTGCGTGTGTGTGTTGGTGGTATGGTGGCTGATCCGACTTGCTGCTGTGCCGTTCTATGCTCGGATAATTACTCTTGTTGCCATGGTTCATGGATTAACGCTTTACTGAGTCTCTTCACTTCTCTTCTTCTTCTCTGTTCACTAATTTCTTTCGTTTCTGCTCTTGTCCTCTTCTAATGTATTTATTATTACTATCTATCTCTCTCTCGTCTTTTCTTGGCCACTTATTATTCTTCTCCTTGCTGGCTGTCCCTTTGTCTTTGCTTTTTTTTTTGCCATGGCATGGCCCATGGCATGGCAAAGGGCTAATGAGCAACCATCACATCACAACATCACAATATTTTATAATGCACACACAACTCCTCTCGACTGTGAACTGTGAACTTTCTTTAGCACTTTGTCTTGGTCTTTTGCGCTCCTCTTGTTCCCTTGTCTTGTGTCTTTTGCATGGGGGCATTTCTTCCCCTCCCCCTCTTCTCTCTCTCTCTCTCTCTCTGGTTCTCTTGTGGCCATTATAAATTGTGTTTATTCCTCAAATTTTTTTTCTACTTAAAAAATTATTTGTTCTACTCGTAAATTTATGTTTGCCACTTTGACAAGCTCAGCGTACATCCGTAATTAATTTTAATTGAGCTTGTCCTTCTGTGACCGTATTTAGCATCCACCAAAAAATTACACGGAGGAAGATGTGTTGCTGCTGTGTGTGTATGGCATATATTTCACACTCTTCAAACACACACACACTTCCCTCAGTTCCCTCGTGTGTGTGTGTCTACAGAAGTTCAGTGCTCATCACACAACTCTACTTAAATCTTGATGCTTTTCAAGAATGGTGAAACCACACACACACAGTTGACCACACGTCGTTTAGGAAATTACTAAAGTAATGAGAGAGGAGTTGAAGGGGGGAAGGAAAATTAAGTGACAAACTTCATGTCATTGTCTTTTGTCACGGGATTCGATTGGAATTCTTGATTTTTGTCTCTCTCTGTGCCTCTCGTCAAATGACAGGAGAGACGAGAATCCATTAGAGCCATTATAAAATGTTTTTTTTCTCTCCTCTCTCCTCTTCTTCGATGATGACTGTCGATGATGATGTAGAGACTTTTTTGGTAAACTATGTTGTATGTACATACACGGATATTACGTAAGAAGGAGCGTGGCAGCTTTGCTTTGATTTTTCTAATACTGTTGTTATGTTGTGTACATGTGTGTGTGCAGTGTGTGCTGTGTGTGTGGAGGGGAATGATGCTGACTTTGGTTCTTCCATTTCATCTTGATCGTTCAATTGCTCAAAATGTGTTTCGTTCGGCTTTTGCTTTGACTTTGGCACAAGATTCATTTTTTTAATTTTCAGTTTTGACTTTTCCTAATGTTTAAAATGCTGTGGGCTTCCACACACACAGACACACACACACACAGTAGCTCCTCAGATAGAAGATAGGGGAGTATTGAGGATACAGGAGAGATGAAAGGAACAAAAGGACCAATATATATGTAGGGAAGGCAAGTATATGTAATACATGCAAGTAAGTAACCTGGTCGTTACTCAATACCTGTACATACATATATTAGAGTGTAATAGTAATAGATTTGAGACGTCAAAAGAGAGAGAGAGAGAGAGAGATTCGGCTGAACAAAAGCTTGAAACAGAAAACTTCATACGCTTTTCGCTTCACTTTACTCACGTTGCTCAGTTCCTGTGTCTTCTCTGAGAGAGAGAGAGAGTGTGTGTGTAGTGTGTTTGTGTGTAGACTTTGTATTTCTCTTGGGTTTCTTATTGACGAGACCTCAAAATTTCCTTCCTTCATTCTCCTCCACTCTGATACATCCCCTGTACAGTGTATGTGTGTGTATAGTGTAAATGATGAAATGCACACACACATGTACAGAACCTACCACGACATTTAGGATGGAAAATAGGGTAAAGAGAGCAGAGAGCATACGCAAGCCGTCATACGCCATAAGAATTGGAGAGAAGAGAAGAGAGAGAGAGAGATGGTGAGATAAATAGTAAGTAAAAGAAAATGACGACCAAGAAGTTTTCCTCTTAGAAAGGGTCAAAGAGCACTCCACGGATGTGTCAATCTCATTCACAATCTTTCCGTATAAAAATCTTTGGTTTAACAAAAAAATAAATAAATAAAATCAGTCGTCTTACTACACTACACTCCTTACTACTAGTAGTATTTGAGATGTGTGGAGCATTTGATTTTTTGACTCGACACACACACGGGGAGGAGGGAGAGGGGGAGAGAGACGACAGGAAAGAAATGGATGAGACGGAGTGGATAATAAAAATCCGGACGAATATTGTAGTCATTCCACAGTCAAATGGGGGGAAGGGGTGTATAAAATGAACCAGACAAAAGGATGTGTAGTAATAATGATAATAAGAGAGAGAGAGTAAAAATTAGGGAAAAAATATGTAGTACGTGGCTATGGTTCAGTTTAGAAGTTGTGTATACCGGCTTGTCTCTTCCCTCCTCCTTCTCTCTGAAGGATACATGGAGATGATAGATACTTGGAAATGTTGTAATAATAAATTGTAGTGCATATAATATATTTAATGGATAATTGCTCGAGTGAAAGAAAAAAGCCTATAAGATGTTTGTCGTCCCTTTTTCCTCCATGTCTCTCTCTCCCTGACATGAGAGAGTGAATGTGTGTGTGTGTGTCTGGTGTGTAATAATCTATCGCTACATTTTATACTATGACTTGTATCACATGTGCTCAAGAGTGTAGACTTAGTCATGATTCTGTGATAATGTCTAGTTTTATGTCTGTGGATACATCCCATATATATAGACAGGCAGGGAGGCACACGAGTGAGTGGAGCAGAGGTTATTTGACAATTTCAAAGTAATATCCAACGTAAAAACTTGAACAATTTGACTTTTTACATGTGATAATTACATGGTGTGGTCAAGGACGATTTTTCCACTGAGAAACTCTCATTTTTTCCCCATCCTCGTCTCTTTTCCTCCCTCCACATTTTCATACACTCTCTTTCGTTATGTGAAAAATTGTCAGGCGTGTGTGTCTGAGTTGGTGCTGGTCCTCCCCCCACCCTACACATGAGAGAAGGAGAGAGAGTGTGTGTGTGTGTGAGAGAGGATGAGAGTTGTGTGTGTGTTCACATTATGCTGTTTATTATGAGATTGGACGGTCATCATGAACAACATCTCCTGTCCCCTCTCCCTGTCTCCTTTACCTCACACACACACACACGTCCAAAGAGTGGATATGGACGAAGTGACGTAACTTTATAGGATGATGGGATAGGCCTTTCAGTTGACATACATACCAAAGAAATTGTATTATTATCATGTACGACGCTCTCCTCATTATCTTGACTATATTTTATGGTATCATTTGACTGCCATTTATGATTTACCTTTGGCACTTCTCCTTCCTCCTTTGACTCTCTCTCTCTCCGCGTAGGGAATGTGTGTGTGTGAATGTCTAGTCCCTGTTTTTGTCTTTATCCTTTTTCTGTGTCCACGTCATCTTTCGATGTGTACGAAGTTGTTATAGTCCTTTTGGACTGTAACATGCAGACGGAGGATGGACAGTCCACTGTCCACCATCATCCATTCTGACCAAAGCTTGGATGATTCCAGTTTAAGCAAATTGCTTTCAAGTGACGTGAGACGAGGGGGAGCACACACACACACACGTACACACACAAACACACAAGGAAAGACAGCAGCAACAGCTGCCATTGCAAAACTTTGATCATGACTCTTTCTCGCAACTAATAATCTATTCAGCCATTATAATATTCTTTCTTTCTCTATTCTCTCTCTCTATATTATCATGTCGTACCTAATTTTATGTGCGGCTATTGTGTACTCCATGTATTTTCTACACACACACACACGTCCTCTCGGTCTACCTTGACTGTGTGTGTGTTTGACGTTGACATTTTAAAATGCTACAAAATTGCCTCAAGGGTCATCAAAGACTTGGCGTCATCATCATTAGCTCGACATCAACAACACGTTCAAATTGCCAATGATAATATTCCAGCAGATATTCCACTACAGAGAGAGAGTGTGTGTGTGTGCACAAAAAACACAGGATTGTGTACATGGATACATCAGTCATTGTTTGTAGGGCTAAATTAAACTTGTACGAGAGAGAGACTACCAAATACATAGGACAGGGAGTTTGTGTAAGAATCACACACACACATACACACATACTCGTATTATATCATGTGCGCGATTTTAATGACAATGTCAAATCATTTATGAGACGACGTATGTGAGAAGAAATATTAAATTTCCCATCTTGTGAAATAAGTGATGTGACCATTTTTTACTGTCTCCTGTGGGAAATTTTGTCAGCTTCAATATTGACCCTCCCACTCCTTCGCTTCACTTTTCCTCACTAATTTCATTCCACACACAGCCTCACTGCTACTCTTTCCCCTTTCCAAATCCAACCTTAATCAAAGATATGTATGTAGTAAACAAGTACCTAAACCTGCTAACCTTTTTTTCCCTTGTGTCCGTCTTCTCATTTAATTTTGTTTTCCTCATTTGTATATTATCTGGAATGAAAGATGAGTGGTAATAAATATTCGCGTAATTATTACTAATTTCTGTTCCTATTAAAAACACTCTACTCTCTCTCTCTCGTGTGTGTGTGTGTCTGCGGTTCATACTCTTTACTAGAACAACTCAATGACAAGATTTTAATCCCATGTGAAAAGACAACTCATTTTTTCCCCTTCCCTTTTTCTCCCCCAGTCACACATAAATATGAGTAAATATGGAGAACCACTTTGTATATATGGTAATTGTGATTAATTTGTATTGATGTGAAGCAATCCCTCCTCCTCCTTCTTCTCTTGGTCTTTCCCTCCATTATACACTTGTTTTATAAATGAGAATTTAATTTTTTTTCTATTCTACAAACTTTTTTCCAATACAACTTTGTGATTTAGTTGACCAATGTGTTCACTTTGTAAAACTTTGATCATTATTGTAAGGTCAGGGGATGATAAAGAGAGAAAAAAAGTTTTATTATTACAATTTAGAATTTAATTTTACAGGCTCTCGCTCATAATTTTCCTTGTTTCTGTAATAAGCCCTTGATAACATGAAGTACAGTGCGTAAAAATTTTTTCAGGAGTAAATGAGGAGTTTCTATTAAATGGAATTTGACTTGAGAGACTGTCGAGTGTGTAAAATTAAATGATGATGTTATGGTTTTGAAACAAATTCTGTTGTTCCCTCCCCGTCTCTCGCTCTCTCTCGTGTGTGTGTATCATTCCTTTGTCCTTCGTCAAAAAATATTTTTGTGTAGTCTCTTTTTTAGTACAGAAATTATAGTTCCTTCGTCTCTTCTCTTCATCGGCAAGATGTTAAAGTTTTGTCCACATGGAATTTGAATTACATGATGAATTTATGACTATGACGAAAATAAAGATACGATCATAGCATAGTAAAATTGAAAAATAAAAAAAAGAGAAGAAAATTTTTTGACGGCACACAATTCAGAACAAGGAGGACGAAGAAAGAAGAGGAGGAGAATTGATAAACAAAATTGAAAAAGAGCCAAAAATTGTTTATGATGGTGAAGTAATAGAGGAGTCAAAAAAATAGTTCTGCTCCTGCTTTCGTTAAACTATGGAAAATCTGTTTCATGATCATAACGATCACATGCTACACATAATACACACACACAGTTGTATGTACAGTGTGCTGGTGGGTACTGTGGTAGAGACATTGGTCTTGTTGATGTTCAAAAGATGAAGAAAATGTAATAAAAAAATTAGGCCATATGATTCTGATTGTGTTTTTATGATGAAAACTGCCGTGCTTGACCATTTGGAACCATTTGGTGTGTGTGAGGGAGGGAGGGAGGGAGGGAGGGAGGGAGAAGGGAATCATAAAATGATTTTCCCTACCTGATTTTGATTATCCCATGAGAAATGGATGATGATGTGGTGTTGATGAATGGATTGGAGCAGACTTTATATATGCATTCCTATTTTCAGAGTCTCTACTATTTACAACTATAAATAGAGTTTTGAAAGTTAATACTCACAATGTGTAATCCATGAATGATTACAGGCGTCACAAGTTCGGAGCTGACATTTCGAACTCGCCGCTGTCAATGAAAAAATTCACAAAATTAATTCTTCAGTACTTTTCAGCTGCACTTTTCAGTTCATTTCTTTTAAAAAAAATATTCTGCAAAACAAATTGAGACTTACCCGTAAAATTTGTACATTCACATCCGCTCGCTGAGCAGCGTAGTTTCTGCAATTAAAAAATAAATAGTATCCAGTAAAATTAAATTAATGAATACTAATGAATACGATTCGATGAGTTTCAACGTTTTGAATTTCGGATTTTTTCCCGTCTCTAAAATCTTAGACAATATCGTCCGTATGTACACAATGCACAAAGTGAATGTCGTTAACCCAAGGTGCTCAATTTTTTTTGAGCGATGAGGAACGACGGTAGAGATTGAGAGGGGAGTATCATTGTGAAGAAAAAAGAGGGAAGGATCTTTCGTCGTTTGTATGTGTATTAATAGTCATGGAAAAAACAGGTCGACGGCTGACTCTCAAAAAGGATAAGAATAGGATCAGGATAACAAATGGCAAATGGAAAATGCACAAGGAGAAGGGAAGGAGGGAGGAGGGGGGAGTAACAATAACAAGAGCAAATGACGAAGAGGAGGAGGAGGAGGAGGAGGAGGAGGAGGAGGAGGAGGAGGATGCTTAGTGATGTTGTTGAGAGTTGAGTGACTCGAAGAAATTTCTTCCACTGATGCTAATAATTGAATGTCCATCTACCCCCAGTGACCACTTAGGAGGATTAAGAATAGATAGAAAAAAAGAGTCGACAGTCTCCTCCGTTTTTCCTTTTCCTCCTCCGATCTGCAGAGTCAAAAGAGAGAGAGAGAGAGAGAGAGAGAGAAAAATGGATTTTCTATTCAAATTTAAAATTCTATTTCTATTTACTCTAAGACCCCTCTTCCCTATCCCGCAGTCACTCTCCTTTCTCTCTTGGATCGATTTTGATGGAAAGAGGGGACTCTTTCCCTCCTCCCTCAAAAAAAGTCAAAGAAAATGTCTCATGTTTATTAAACTTTGGCCATCGGAAAAGTCGCATGAATTTCATCACCCCCTCTCCTCCTTTTTAAAAGACAAAATCTCTCAAACCTCTCAGCTCAGTCTGGAGTCAAAATTTTGAGGAATTTTTGTTGAAAAAATGTGTGGAGTACAATCAAAAGACGAAGCTGACACTTGATGGAAGTCATGGGACAAGGGATAAGAGGGAAAAAAGAGACAGAGAGAAAGAGAGAGAGATGGACGAAAGGAACGTTGATCGGTTGGCTGGTTGATGGAAGAATAGAATAGAGCATTTGATAAAATTAGTTTTTTTCCTCTCTCTCTCATCATCGTCCAATAGAAAAATGCAAAGGGAAATATGTGCCATGGTAAAAAACGCCATTTCAATCTGTGTGTGTGTTATTGTGTACTGTGGACTTGAGGATTGACTCGATGATGACTTTTGATTTTTGGTGGTGGTGGTGGTGGTGGTAGAGTCCGTTTGTGAGATTTCGTGCCTCGTCATTATATGAGTAACTACTGGGGGTTTCATGTGACACAAAGTGGCCATCCTCAGCGTCGTATTGTTTGACTTGTCACGAATCTAAAAAGTGTGTGTGTAAGTGTCATGTCTATATCTATATTGTCAAGTATCTTATGTAATTGGGAGTAAAATGTTCTCCGTCATGACATGTTGAGTGCATCGAGAGAGGGAGAAGAGGAGGAGGAGGAGGAGGGGAAAAAGATGAAGGAGACACAACACACACCACCACTCACAACACACACACACAACAAGAAAGAGAGAGAGGGAGAGAGAGAGAGAGAAGGGGAAAAAATCCCAGACCTTTTCCTATCCTAAAAAAGAGGCTCGAGTGTCATTTCGCTTTCTTTTCCTCTGTCTATCTCCCTTTGGACTCTCCACACACAGAGGAGAGTCAAGAGAGGGAAGAAAAGGGTTCTGTCCCTATTCTTCATATTCTATTTGACTGACTGTGTCTTTCATCCTCACTTGACACTGGCATTTTTTTATGAGGAGGATTCTAGATTTCTTTTAAATGATAGAACACTTTTTTTTCATTTGCTTCCTATTTGATCATTTATGTCCATTGGACAACAATCAAGATTCAACTCTAGTCCCATTCACTCCGGTCCTCCTCCTCATTCCTCCTCACTGTCCCTTCTCCTCAGTCTGACTCAACTGTTTGATCGTCATCAGAAAAAAATCATTTTACATCTCCATGTATCATACAACACACACACACACATGGATCATGTGTATTCTGTACAATCTTAAGAGTTTCCCATTAGCACGTTCCTCAAATTTTAAGTTCAATACACAGAACTGGGAGGAGAGGGACGACAGACCAATGGTAATAGCAGAAGCATGACGATGACAACATTGCAAAAAAATGGAAACCTAAAATAATTTTACAGTGGGAGAACAGGGGAAGAAGGGGAAAAAAGGACAAGCCACACTTTGTAAAATTCTGCCTGAGAAAGCTCACATATTTACTACAGTTTGAACAGCAGCGGGAAAATAATAATTGTCATAATTCGGAGAGTAGTTAAAATTTGTGAATGTGCTAGTTAAAAAAAGGGAAGTAGGACTGTGAAGTATAAAGTTTGGAAATTATTGAAAATTTTCTCCTTCTCTCCTTCTCCTCCTGGTGCTTCATGTTTTCTGGGGACGGGAGGCACACGAGACGAAAGAGGGAGAAAAAAAAGGTTTTGAAGAAGATGGAGACGCGGAGAGTAAAAATGTATTTACATTGTAAACAAGAGAGGCTGTAATGAATATTTCAGATGCAAAAGAGCAACTTATTGCTCCTGCTGTCGCTTCCACTGTACAGTGTACAGTACTGTGTGTGTGTGTGCGTTGGCTTCTGCCATGAGATATTAATATATATGTATTTGTGGTATTTTTAATACGTTGACTCTCTATTCGTCTTGTTGGGTTGAGAGAGAGAGGAGTTTCGGAGGCATCAGATGATATTTTACCATGTGTTGGATGGAACATCACGAACCATTCTATCTCTTTCCTCTCTCATGTAGTCTCTAGCACCTCAGTACAGAAGTGGAGGGTACAGTGCAAGACAGTACACTAGAAAGTACAGTGTGTGGAGAGGGGAGTGTGTTGTGCGTGTGTGGTTTACTTCATGTCAACTTGATGTTTATTCCAAAGCCAACGTCACTCAACTCGGATCTGAATTCTTAAAGATATGTCACACTTAGTACTTTAGCTTTAGCACACAACTTATTCTCAAACAACTTAAACACATTCCCTTAAATGCTAACTATCTCCCCTGAATCCTCAATATTTCATCTTTTATGTGTACACCACAACCCAACACACACACACACAGTAGCTCTCCTCATAGCACCGTCAAACCAATCCTGACATCACACGCTGTGTATTCATAGCACTTTTTTTGTCTATCTTTAACTACTTATATTCCTCAGAGTAGACTCCGAGTCAACTGATGTCGACTTTAAAGTCACTATTCCTGTCCCGCTGTCTCTGTCTATTTTACTACCAACCTTCTTTCTCTCTCTCTCGCTTTTTCGTCTCATCCTTATCACCATAGACTCTCGTGTGTATCCAAAAAAAATCCTTTTTTTGTTTATATTCTGTAGTACTCAAGAGTTCACAGTTTCCATTCCGCCTCTACAGTCTTTGCGCCTCTCTCTCTCTCTCTCTGAGTCTGTTTTGTGTGCCAGTTTGAATTTTTAATATTTACAAATGTAAACTGTCCTGACATCCCATCCTCCTCCTCCTCCTTGTCTTCCCCTATCCTCCTCCTCCCTGTAGACTGTAGAAATCCTATGTAATCAAATTGCGAATTTTGGAATTATCCTAATGGAATTATCAAATCAGGGGGTGTAAAATTGAATGAGGAGGAGGAGGAAGAGGAGAAAGAGGAGATTTGGACTTTTTGAACGGTTTGTCTTGGGATCTCATAAAGGGATGAGGTGAGGGGACGAGGAGAAAGAAAAAAAAGAATTGGACTGTGTGTGTGTGTGGAGGAGGAAAGGACAGTTAATCCTCTTCCCAATTCCTAAGTGTAGCAAATAAAACACTTATGGTTTGAAAATTAGCTTTTAGAAATCGGATCACGTTTACGAGTACAAGTAAACGCCATGGCGAGATGCAAGACGGGAGAAGAGAAGAAGACGGAGAGAAAGATGAGGAGGAGAAGGGGTTGGAGTCGTCCAGCTAGAAAACATGTCCGGAAGTCTGAGAAAAGGGCTCTCTGGTCATTTGGTCCCTTGGGCTCTTGGACATTAGTTAACCCAATTAACCCCTTAGCAAAAAGCAGACGGAGAGAATTGAGTACTCAACTCTTCTTTCTCTCTGTCTGTCTATCCTCGACATTCGTTTCGTCTCCTTGTCTGCGTCCATTTCGGAGGGCACAAGTCCTGAGTTTCTCTTGTGTGTGTGTTGTGTATGGTGTGTGTGTGTGCCAGGGAAGAGAAAGAGGGAATTATATTGGAGGCTCTCGACACAGAGCAGAGGCAGAGGCAGAGAAGAGTAAGTAAGCAGAGCACACATTGGTAATAAATAAGAAATGTTTATTTCTGAGAATTCTCTCCGGACTTGGGTAAAGTCCCGTGTGGTTCCCTCTCTTCCTGTCTCTCTCTCTCTTTATCTCATTCTCCTCGTATGTACAGACAGTCACACAAGCACATACACACACACTGAGAGAGAGTCGGCTGAGAGCCCGGGAGTTTAAGAATTATTCAGTATGTCTAGGGCAAGTCTCATGGGTGGGGGGAATGCGAGACCCGGGGAATTTTCACTCTCTTCCTCCTCCTCTCTCCCTCCCTCCCTCCTCCGTCTTGTTTCTTTCCTTCTTTCCTATTTCTCCCGTCCTCCCGACGAGATGTGAATGAACAAGTAGGGGTTGATTTTTATCTATGAATATTTCAATATTCTTGTTGACTATGTTGTGGTTTACCTCTCTCTCTCCCTCTCTTTCTCTCTCTCCCTCTCTTTCTCTCTTTCCCTGTCTTCTGTCCCTTTCCGCCTTTTTCTCTGATGGACTCCCGGACGAGAGAAAGAGAAACTTTGTGGGGAGAAATGATACAATTACAGATTACTATTTCCTCATTTTTCCTGGGATGAGACCCTTCAGCATTTATTAAAGCATCAACATCAACTGGACAACACCCCAACCCCTCTTTTCCATCCTGCCTTTCTCTGCCACGCTGCCATATCAATATTCCAGTCCTCCATGGAAACTCATTAACTAACACCCCCACCCCTTGCCCCTCACACATAAATAATGGGGAAATCGTAAAAATGGACATTCAACTGGAAATTTGAAAACAATTTCATATTGTCCATCATTCCCTCCATTACTTTTTTCCATGTCCCACGTCATAAAACGTTCGTAATGGAAAATTACGTTTCAAAATGTCATGCACAAACTGGTGACCTCACAAAATTTGAACTTTCCTACGCTACAGTTAAATGGCTTTGTTCAGAATTGGATTGGTCCACCTGAAGAGACCCTTTCCCTGATAATGTTGAGGACTGACGACAAGGGAAGAGGGTACAAAATTGGATGGAGGGGGAAGGAAGAAAAGAGGAAGGGACTAAGCCTCAGTGTTGATGAGACGGGGTTGGAAATGAAGAAAATTATCTGGAATCTAGAATCAATAATAATTAACTAAAAACCTCAAAGTATAATAAATAATAATTAAGGTGGAAGTAAAAGAATTATTATCTTTCCCTCAATTTATTTTCTGTCGCTCCTCTCTCTCTCTCTCTTTCCATTCTTGTGTACTCTAGTGTACAGTATAAAGACAAGAGCTTTACTTTTACTCTCTGTTCTTTTGCTCTTCTCTACTGTCCCTGTGAGTGAGTGTGTGTTCGGCTGTCCAAGTATCAGACATTAGCTATGGCTGGCCAACAGTTTTGTATAGACAAGATAATAAAGATTTAGTCACGTACAGAAAATTTTTACCCATCACACAATATTCTCCTCGGGTAATTTCCCCGAATGGTCATCAATCTCGACCCGGTTTTTTTTCCTCTCTCCATCTTTTCCCTTTACCCCCAATCTATTTCTTTCTCTCTCTTTCTGTCTCTCCATCTCTCTCTCTACTCCCTGCCTCCTTTTTTCCTCTTGAATTTCATCTATTGATTCCATATCCCATATTCCTCCTTTTCCAACTCGATATTGCTCTCTCCCTACACACACTCCACACTCACACACACACAAACTTATTATGCATTTAGCCGACACATAGAATCTTCCCCCTATCCTCTATACTAGACTGTAGTGCAAAGTCCATCTATTATACGAGGTGGTTTCCCCGCCTTCGGCGGGGAACCATCTCTTCAGTTGTTCTGACCCTGTACACATTGTCCAGGCTTTTAATTTGGGTTCTAATGTCACCGGGAAATTTTTGTAGGGATC
>WJFB01001372.1:0-32567 GCA_009870185.1 Pygmarrhopalites habei | reverse complement strand
CAAAAGCGAAATTTCAAACTTGGCGCTAGCTTTCACAAACGTTGACCTATTGACCCGATGTTATGTGGGATAGATGTAGAATTGAATTCTCTACCAAACTGTATTCACATATTTTCTTGATCTTGCCCGATCTTGGCTGTGGAGTGGGGTCCAAAGGTTATGAGTCACGGTGTACAAGGAGGGAGGTGGTTCAGGTACATTGTCGTGTTTGGGGAAAGGGGGACAAGATAAAGTGGGCGCAGGAGAATATGGGGAAAGGAATGTTCAGAAGGGAAGAAGGTGCCAAGAAATGACGAGCTGTTGGGATGTTGGAAAGGGATGATAAGGAGTGTGGAAGGTAGAGTTGTCGAAAAATCATTACGGAGAGAGTGTTTTTTTGACTCAGCATGACAAAATTGAGGCTAAATTGTCGAAAAAGAGTCTGAGGAGCGATGAGGAGGAGGAAGAGAGACTACGATGAAAAAAAAAAATTTACTGGGTTGAAAAAGGAAAAAAAGGGAAGGAGTACGATTCTCAACTTGACAATGACGTGTTGAAGAAGTGGGACCAATTGAAGATTACTCCACTTGGTAATTTTACCGAGTGGAAGGGAAAGCCAAGACTGAATGACTCAGTGTGTGTGCTAAAGAAAAGATCCTGTCAAGACAGGACTCTTGTGTGAACTTATCAAACAGACGCAAGAAATTGAGAAGGTCAGGGTTCAAATTTAACATGATTTTTTCCCTTTCCAAACTTTCTTTCCCTCCCTCCCACTACCTCTCTCTAGTCTTCCTTCTTTTCCTTTTTCCACACTTTCTCTTTTTTCCACTTTCTATGCATTTACATTACGTATCACTACATCCAGAGACACGAGGACTCTCTTTTTCTTTCCTTCTTTGTCCTGTTAAAGAAACTTTCCCCACCTCATTTCCTCTAATCTTTTTCAACAAACGAAAAAAGAAAATGTGAATACTTCCGTGCAAGTTTATCGCAGATTGAGGGAAAGACAGGAAGATTTTACTTTTTTTTAGAAAAAAAGGATTTGCTTTGATTTCTCATCATTTTTCTTAAGCATAAAATATAACTTTTAAGATAGACTTTTAAGGCATGCTATTTAAGACATTTTGGCCTCAACAGAAATCCTTTCTTTCTTTACCTTCCGGTTCCACAAAATTCAATTTTCATAATTTTTTTTGCATAATAAAGAATGAGAAGAAAAAAAAACCTCCCCAGTGTGATATAAATGGATGAATGTGGAAGGCCTCCTCATCATCCCTATTGTTAAGGAAGAGAGGTGAAACGTTTTCATTTGAGACATTTGAAAGGGCACGTCAATTAAGTTAAAGCTTAGTGTACAAAGAAGTACGTCCGGCTGAGTAATCCTTCCTAATGTCATATATTAAAGAGTGAATCACTATTAGTCATATGAATTCTACTTATAAAGGTATCCTCCCTTTTCTGATAGTATTCTATCTAATGTTTGATATGATGATGATGTGGTTGTACTTTCATCTAGAAAGTTTGATTTCACTGTCAATGTGTACTGTGTAGTGTCTATAGACTATCGTAGTAAGAGGAACCCCATGCTATCCAGCATAAGGATAGCTAAAAGGAGGACACACATTCGCGTGACAATGTACCATTGCCACATTAGTCGTAAAAGAAATGTTCCCTCCGTCCTTTTTTGCTTGTCATGGAGAAGTACCGTTCGTAGTTTTTCTTTAAAGATATTTTTCACTCTCCTTGTGTATGTCTTTCCTACTGTTTACGGACAATACAATAGATCAATGTGTTCCCTATTTTCTTACGTATGTTCCAAGTAAGTATATTACCAGAGACTCTCTGGCAGAGAGGGAGGGAGGAAGAAATGGATGGGTGGAAATACAAGTAATATATTTCCATCATTTAGTTAGTCTCATAAAAAACACATTCTTTATGTTTGTAATCCTGGCGTAAGTACTTGTATTTATTTCAATGTGTCTAGTTTTGTATGAGGGATCAACATTTCTCCCTAAAGTTTCAGTTTGACGGGGCCAAAATGTAAACCACTGATCTTGCTTGTAAAATGTCAGAATAATGAGAGAGAACGAGTGAGAGACAGGGACGGTGCAGTGCAACATGTCAAAAAAATACAAACTATATAAGTGGCTTGTAAAGGAGTGTGTATGTGTCTGCTTTTTTTTGACAATTGTTCATAGGTGAATGTATGCTTGTGCCTTTACATCTCCGAGTAAGATTAAGGACTGGTTGTAACTTGAGTCTCGTTGGATGTGTGTTTGTGTCGGGTAAAGTTTAGTCTGTTTGTGCATTTCTGGAGATTTGCAAGCAACTAAGATGTAAGATGAATGGGTGCAATGTTGCACACACAAACTGAAAGTTTTTTCTCTCTCTCACTCTTTTACATATGACTAAAGTTGAGTATGATCTCTCCCTCTCTCTCTTTCTTTTTTGAGTGAAACTCTCGGTATCTCGCTTTTTGGATTATTTGAGACAATGTCAGAATATGTAAGGAAGGGTATGTACACCGCTCTCGAGGCTGTTCGTTCTTACGTGCGTGTGTGTGTAATGTATACTTTATGCAAACAGTAGAATTGACATTTTGTAAATTTATGTACAAAGAGTAAACGGCCATACATTATCCGTGTTGACTCAATTTACATTAGATACATGTAGACTTTTTGACTGTGTAGACAAGTTGGTTGGAAGGAGAGTGATGGGAACGAGAGACTGGATCTCAATTCATATAATTGAGAATTTGTTTTGTGCACTTTTGTGTGTTGAAAGATTTGTCTAGTATTTATCCATCTTTCTTTAGAAATCAATGGATGGAGAAGAATATTTGAATTTTTGGATAATTTGAGTGACTTTTGAGTAGTAACGGATGTAAAAGTCTTGGACTGGGAATATAAATGTAATTTTAAATGTAAAAATTCTATCCTAAAGTTTGATTTTCAAGAACACACACACTCAAGAGTACAAGAGCTCATGAGGTTTTACTATTCAAGTCAAAAAAAGAGGAAATTATTCGAGTTGCTCTGGCTCATATTTAAATAATTCATGAGGCACTTGACTTTTACTTAGGGCGCGCTAAAAGTTTAAAGTGTGACGGTAATTCTACTCTGTTCTGTACTTTCATATTCACCAAGTTACGACTTGATCTTATGGGGGTATTTGTAAAAAGAGGATGACGGCATGTGTCTGTGTGTGAAGTTGTGAGGATGGAAAAAAGAGAGAATGTGCTTCGTCAGCAAAGTACTTGAGAGAGAGAGAGTACTTTTCTATAGGTAGGGTCTAGTATGGAGTCTGGGAAGGAAGGAAGGAGAGAGAGAGACTTGGTAATGATATAAAGGTTTTATTAGCAACCATTTATTAAAAACTTGGTACTTAATAATACAGGTGCGTCCACTGTGCGTTTAATCGGAAGCGAGTAATCCCTCAGCCATTTTATTCAGCGTCACTCATGTCTTGCACATGATGTATCTATGTAGACTGAGTATGAAACTGACGTAGGGTTCAAGGAACTAATACAAAATTAAGGATATTTTTGAGTCATGAGCGACACAACTCACGTAGGAAGGGAACGTGTGTGTGTTCCTTTTCTTTTGTAGCTAGACTTGCTTGGGAAAAGAAAGGGCTCTGTTTTCCCTCAGTCTTATGCCATATTCTTCTTTTGGGTTTAATACAGTATGAAATAAAGATGTGGAGGGGAGGGCTTGAAAATTATAAGAAAAATTCTTTTGTGTAAACTTTTCTTTCTCTCTCTCTTGTGTCCTAGTCATCGTCATTATGATTGTAAAGGCTATTGTTTTTTTAAAGAAAAAATTATTTATTATTTCTTGGAAAGAGAAAGAAGAAAAAATATCTTGATCCCTTCTCACTCGCCCTCTTCCTCACTTGTTTTTTTTAAACTTGTAGCATTTTAAAAAAAACTTTGTTTCTTTACTTTTCTCTCTCTCTTTCAATAGGTTTACAGAAATTGTCAGTTTTTGGGTTCAATTAATCATGAAGATAGCACATACAAGATGAAACGAGGGAGAAAAGAAGTACGCTGGAAGTTGTCTTATTAAAAAATTCCTTTGAGTAAAATCTAGTAGAGCATGAAATAAAATATCGATGTAATGAAAGAACCAAGTTAGTTGGAGATGATTAGATCTCAAAGCCTTTCTCCTACTCTTCCTCTTCTTTCTCCTCCTCCTTTTCTATCTGTCTGTTATTTCCTCACTGGTATAAATAGAATAAATATAAGAGAAACGGTTCGTTGCTCTGATTTCATGTCAATATGCTTGATCGACTCTAACGTACGTCATCATACACACGAAAGAATCACTCGTCAAGTACTTTGAAGGAAAATATTTTATACTATTGAGGAAAGATTCACCTAGTTCTCGGTCAATACAACTGCAAGGTGCACATACGTACCGTAATGGACATGTAGGTCAAAGACGGAGAGAGAAAGAGAAGAGGAACGGAAGGTAGGTAGGTACCTTTCCGTGTGTACTGTCTAGACTATAGAGTAGTAGAGTAGTAGTAGTGTATGTTGTAGACTGACTGAAACGGTAGAGGAGAGTAATTTGTATCCTTTGTGCGTCGGATTTTTATTTAACTTTTTTCCACTTTTCTTTATTCTGTACGTGAGACGAAATTCTCCATGGAATACCCCCCACAGAGGCTAATAGAATCAACGTAAATCTAGCTGTTGGCTCTGATTCAACGGCTCTTGTCTATGCCCCCTCTTTAGTTCACCATTAGTTCCTTTCTTTTTCTTTGACTCGTTTTCCTCGTCCAGAATCAAGATTACAACTATTAGTTTATCCATTCAATGACAGTCAGAATGATGAACAGGGACATGGATGAGGTTGTTGTAGATGGCAATCAGGAAGGAAGGGAGCTTGGGATATTTCGTAATTTGTATGCAAGGAAAATATAGTCTGGTCCATATTTTTTTTCTACTACTACCTACGTAGGTTGGTTTCAAAATAAATAAATCTTCATACACCTCCTGCTGTCATTATCACGTGTGGGCTCTCTTTTTGTCGTGTCACATATCATTTGGAAGTTCCGAAATTACTATTGGACTATGGTGAAAGTATAGTATTGTATAGCTTTTGAGGGAAATTAGTCAAATTGTTTTAATTTGACGTGATTATAAAGGAGGGCACGTGTGGATGCTGCTAAATATATTACAACTTTATTATTTTTATGTGTGTGTGTGAGAGAGAGAGAGAGAGAGAAATTTCGTGGTATTCTTCAACTATGCGGAAATGAAAGAACAGACGAGTCTGGAATTTTTTTGGTCATGCTACGTAACGAACATGCCCCAAAACTTGTGTTTGTATGAAATTGTTTGCTAAATTAAGTTTGGAGCGTATTCAGTTCTTGGAATGACCTTGCTCTCACTTCCTTTGACAGAGATGTGGATTTCAGAATTAAGGGACCGGTAGGAATGTGTGTGGGTTACATTCAAATGAATACATACATGTATCTAAATAACCACAGCAGCTCTTAAATTTCCGTAGATACGTGTAAGTACGTCATGCATAAACTTAAACATACACATGGTTGGAAGTTTTTGGTTGAATTATGGAAAGTCCATGATTTGTGTCTACCTCTTTGTACACAAGTGTATTTAATAGTTTATCTTTGAAATTGCCTGCCTACTACCCTACTTGTCTTGCTTTGTTGGAGTTTATAGTTCCTACGTAAGTACTACAGAGTATGGACCACCGACCATACAGTATTCTTCTTTTATTTCTCTCGTTAAAGAATTAAAGCGATGACTGTGTGGAATTTTGGAATTAGGTTCTGGTCTTTTCCTCATAATCAACCTTCCATTGTATTCCTCATACATTTCCCTAGTAGTTCTCATAAGTCACACATTCTAAATTTAATCAGACTGGATTGACGTGCACACTGATATTTAATGACGCTTCCCCTGGACATGAATCTACTCTCAAATCTATAATATTTATGAACTCAATTCATCAATGCTATACTAAGTCTACGGTTATTTTATTCAATTGAAAAGAATTCAGCTTCCATGAAATACAATGCTGACGTAAGGAAGAACATTTCGTGTCTGTTTTTTTGGAAAAAAAGAAATGTTTGGAATTTAGGTTATGAAATGATCAAAATTATGGGTTCACTGGGTGTACTGAAGGAAAGTGTATATGGTGGTGTCTCTGCATTTTTTGTAATGTGCTATGTATGTTGATCAATATTTCAGTAGACGAATATTACGTTATAATGTAATGTGATATTTACACTTCGTCCTGACGTGGTAATCTTCCTACTATGATGTGCGTGGACGGTTGTTTTGTTAGACTTCAGAGTACTTAAATAATGTACATACCATGTGGTACTGCACTTTAATTAGCTCTGATGGTGAATGCTCTTTTCTGTTGCTTTATGTCAGTACATATTTCATTGTATGTGAAATTACTGAAATTACTAATGATAAGTATTCAGGCATGCATGCAGGGCTAAATTGTGTGTATTAAATATCAGTTTTTAGAAATAGTTTACCAGGTCACTGCTCTTTCTTTTATAATTTGAATCGAATATTGACAATAAAAAAGTGGTGTTCTTATGATATTAATAAATTGTGATTTTAAATTTTGTCTCTCGTTTTCTTTCCATTTGTAGCAAGTCGTCCGGCTTGAAACTCAATACTGGACCTTGTTAGATGTGCCCAAACAAGAGAAACAAGGTGAAATATTATTTATAAGAAAAATTTACTCTTAATTGCTTTCACTTGGTTATTAAACCTGTACAATATTTTTTTGAAATATTTACTTTTCAGAGCCTGTTGGAACATACGTCCTAAGAGCCTGTGTAGCTCTTGAAAAGGTTCAGATTAAGCCATCAGAGAAATCCTCTGTTGAGAATGAAGAGAGGACACGAGAAGAAAAGGAGAGATTAGAAGGTAAACTTTTTTCCTCGATATATTTGTGTGTGTGTGTGAACTTTTTCCATTGTGTACACCCATAATACACATTCTTGGAATGTGTATTATTATTATTATTTTCATTCAATATTACATATTTGAACAAAAAATCTAAAGTTGTACTTCTTAGTAAGGTAGGAAATGTGAGTGGATGGAGTGAAAAGAGAAAAATGTAAAATAGGAGACAGGACAAGTTGAGGTATGTGTATTTTGAGTTGAGGTTGTGTTGAGTTGACGTAGTCGTTCATTTAGATTCTGGGTTTGTAGATAGGCGTGCCGGGAACTTGTCGTGAATGTCACATATTGTGTACATCTAGAAGAATGTGTGTATAGTCCTAAAACTTTGACCCTATACACACACACTACTCACTTTTATATAGAGATAGAATAAGTCAACTTTGTAGACTATGATGCATCAGTGCAGTACATAGTACAATAAACTGGCTGCCTGTCTCTGAATCTTCTACTAACCTCCACCACCTCCTTTTCTTCACTAAATTCAAGTTGACTTTCTTTATTTTTTGAGGGAGGGGACTCTCTCTCTCTCTCTCTCAGTCCATTTTCATTCGACTTTTTGAAAGTTGGGTATGCTGGTCTCGTCTCTTCTCGAAAGCTCCTCCACTTTTCTGTTGACTTAACAAAAATGACTGGTTGTATCCAACTACACACACAATGTTAGACTTTTTCCTTTTGAAATAAGGTACTGGTGGTTGTAGTTGTTACTCCAACTGTTCAAAAACGCATTCAGACTTTCTCCTATCGACACGAATAGGAGTCGGTGAAATGACTTGAGAGAGAAAGAGAGATGTTGAGGTTAGGATGAACACTCTATTTGCGGCACTAGAAACTAATTTTTTTTATAGCTACATGGCTGACGGGAGAGAGGTGATGAGATATATGGCATTAAGACCTTGTAGAGACCTTTAAACAGATTGTTCAGTGTAATTTCCTCCTGCACACGAGAGGAGTATATAGCTGATTTTTTACATGCAATAGCTATTATTATGTATGTTTCACTTTGGAATGCCACATAGGTAGCGTGTAAGTATTAGTTTGTACATTCATTAAGAAATGACTTTGCGAGAATAGTAGCCAAAAACCATGGTCTGTTGTTTTTCACGGTATAAAAAGCAAAGCCATGACTTGACCCAATAAACTTCATGTCATGTGCGTGTAGGGTACTGTAAGGAAAGGGGGTGAGAGAGAGATTGTGGGGAACGTTGTTGGAAGTTGAAGGGATAATTTGATCAGGATGAAAGAGGAGGATATTGGTTCGTGATAGTTAATTAATTATTCTTGGCGCATTCAGGAGAAGACGTTACTAACTTGTTGAAAGTCACCCCTGGGCAAAGTAACTCACCCCAGTTGATGGTACTTGAGAGAATTCCTAGAGGACTGTAATGTAATAGTATAACTACTACTACTACTTGCTCCAGTTTTATATTTACGACGATTATGTTTCAGTTGTTGAACAAGTAGAGTTTACTATGGTGAATCTCAGACAAAATGTTCTCTCTCTTTTTTAATCGACTGTAGGAAGAAGAGCGGATGTCTTACACTTATTGTCATATACATTACATACTGTTCAACTTGGTTTTATACAGTATGCAAGAAGGAGAAGAAGGGAGTAGGTAGCTGAGAGAGGGAAATGAGTGAATTTTGAAGAATTTAGTTAATTTTGAAACAATGTCAATACAATTGAGAGGACTCAGCCCTGAGGATCTGAAAGAAGGATGAGAGGGAAAGGAAATGGTAAAAGATTATTTGGAAATTTCATCAAACTGATTTTCCGCAAGGGCGTCCTAAGTATCAAGACGAAGAATGTAGTAAAACTTTATGCAGTGCAATGGCACGACAGGCAATCAAGTCAAGCCTGATTGGCTTTCTGTAAAGACGACGCTTGTGGTGAGATTTGATATTTGGTTCTCCTCTCTTTCACTCTTCTCCTCGCTTACTTTCACTCTTTCTCCCATCTCGTGTGTCTGTGTACGTATGTAGGTAAACGTATGTAAAGGAGTCTTTGTGTGTGTGTGCAATAAATCTTCGTTTCACATTTTTTCCTTCTTTTTATAGGATAGACTTATTTGTCCCTCCACAAAATTCTCTTTCTTTATATACAGAGTAGGTCGTGTGTGTGAGCGGATGAGTAAATCTAGGAGAAACAGGTTCAAGAGTAAAGATATATATCGTGAGTGAATGCATGAGAGTAAGAATGACACTCTCCCAAGTCTATAGATAGAGGATAGTGATATGTAAGGCCGTTTACTGGGTAAAGCAGTCGTTCATTTCATGAAATCGAAATGGAAAAAAGGAAAGAGCGAGAGTGAGCAGTGTGTGTACTGCCATGATTAGTGGTTAAGCAGAGTATCCACATCCAACATCAAACTTGACATGATGAATGTAATTGAAAAAAAGAGCATCAACTTGAAGGCTTAAAAATAACTCGTATAGTAGTGGTAGTGGCGGAACATAGTGAAATAGTATAATGTACATATATCATTATTTACCATCAAGGGATGCATGCAGACAGATATTTTCATTCGAGTTGGGTTCGTCTCTCTATCATAAAATTAAGGTAAAATCAATGTTTGACGCAGGATGGAATATAAAGCTTCCTTGAAAAAAACTTCCGATAAATTCCATCTTCATTTGTAGAGAGTAGAGTGAGAGAGCGGAAAAATTGAGATAATTTTTCATACTCCATTTAATTTGATCAAATTTTGAGTGAGTTTGTACACGTGTGTGCGTGTGTGTGTTATACTTGATTGGTTGATGTCTGTGTAAGTTTATGCTTTGCAATAAAATTGATTGATTTGTCTCTCTCTTCTTACAGACATGACTTCAACGCAGATTGAGGCGGAGAACACTCAAGTAAGCACAATTTAACACAATTTATTAAAATCTCATGCATGATAATTTTGCATAAACCTAATTTTGCTTCATTTTTTATTATTACAGTTAATTAATGATCTCTACCGTCTGCTGAAACGTTACGCAGGATTGCGCTTGTTAATTAAAGAACTCACGGTAAGTGAAGGATATTGAAAAAAAATTGAATATTTAGTGCGTATGATTCTTTTTTCTGAAAACATGAATTTGTCAAAAGTAGTGCAAATATTATCCATAGACAGAAAAAGACTAGGAGAGAGATAATTGATTTATAAATCAATTATTTTATAAATATAATTTAAAATTGAATGTAAATGTAGTAGGATAACTGAAAAAGGACTAGGCACAGGCAGGACTAGACGGTACATTTTGCTTTTTTGCCTGTGGACTTTTTGGTTTGAAAATGGTAACCTCAGAGATATAAAATGATTTGTAAATTTCATTCGTTTATCCTTCCCTTGAAGAATTATTCCCTCAATCTCTCCACTACTTTGATTCCAAACATCCAGGAGCGGAGTAATGAAGGACAGTGGAATGCTTACATACAGTCTGTCTATTCATGAAATCAGATTGTGTATGCATGTGTACAGTACACATGCTGGTAGCTATATTGAGTGAGGAGGGAGAGTGAGTGGATTTGAGCCATTTATTTGAAACGTGGGAAGAGCCGGAAACTTAATCAGCACGAATGTGCGTCTGTATAATTTAAATCTAGACCTTGTGTAAACCACAGCTACTGTGTATGTAAAAGCTGAGATCCGCATATTGAGGGAATATGACGGGACGGAGTATATACAAAGAATAGGAAAATTTAAACTGAATTTCCTCGTAAGTACACATGCATTTGAATTTCTGAATAGATGAGTTGGTTCACTAATTTTAGCTTATTTTAACGTTCCTCCCATAAGGATGGATGAGTCTCGTCTCGTGTAAAGTAATAATAATGTAGACAAAGTAAGAAAAGAATTGTGCAGATTCATTCAACATTACACAGGTTTGATTCTAAAATGTAAAAGCTAATAACACACACAAACACGCACACACACAGAAAAGTTTTAGCTGTCACACAAAAGCTGTGAGGGGAAGGATCAGTCTTCTTCATATTTCACAGCGTCCTCAAATTTGGTGGACATTGGTATGTGTGTGTATAAATTGTCGCTCTGTCTATACCACAATATTTTGCAAGTCATGTCCACACACAATGTGAAACTGTGTACATTTATCGTGAGCTTGGTCAAACAGTAGATACTGTTAAGTGGAGAAAGATATAGAGAGTTTTATTAATGAATTATATAACGTGTGTTTAGTAGACACGGTCTATATTGATTTAATAATTATGGTAGTAGGGGGAATTGAGTAGTATAAGGAATTGTTCTGATATTGGGACATCCACATTGTGAATGATATGCTTTGAAAGTCTGAAAAATTGGGGTCAACTTCTAAGACGATTCAAAAATGTAACTTTATTTTCTCTCTCTCGTGTAAAAGGATGGTTATAACGATTTTTCGATGTTCTTGTAATCACAGTGTTGAGTGTACATAGTGGATGTCATATGAGTGATGTCAGAGGAGAAGAAAGCAAGTAAAAATTCATTGACAGGGTTCCTTCGAGGGTGTGAAATCTTATTTACCCATATTGGATTATAAAGGGAGTACCGTCTTAAAAAGAGAAGAAGAGGAGGAGATGAAACTCGACTTTTTAGAACATGGCTTAGCTTTTTAGAAGATTGTGATAAGTGTAGAAGAAGAAATGAAGTAGTGGAAAAAGAAATATAAGTGGACAAGAATGATTTAATTACGAAATGTTCTCTCTCTCTCTTCTACTTTCTGCCTGTTCTTACATCTCTATCTTCCTCGTCACGAAGAAGGAAGTTTGACAATTCTGGAATTCCCTGTAAAGGTCCTCAATGGAGTCTCTCTCTCTCTCTTCCCTTCTGTCTTTTTATTTGTCCTCGACAGTACATTTAGTTACTCCTGCACTCTCCACTCTGGCAATGTATTTCACTCACTAGAGACTTTAGAAATGTTGATGATGTCTATAAGACAGTTACATAATGGTGTAGAGTGTAGACTGTAGTTGTATAATAAATTTATATAAACGACGGCGTAATTGTAGGACCATGTTACGTATGTACCTTCTCCTATCTTTTTTTTGCGTCATTTGCAAATGTATATTCGTCTGATTATTATTACATGGTAGAATTTGATTAGGATATTTTAGTGTGGAATTTTGCATATGGATGAAGTGAGGGGTCCACTGACTACATTTTAACACGCATAGATATATAGATAGATTATAACTGTATGCATGAGGTCTCCACTTAAGAAATTCATTTTTCTCACTGTCTGTCTACTTTTTGAGTGAGAGAGAGAGGGAGTTCAAGAGATGACTGTCTGACTGGTTGAGAGCACCTTTTCCCATTCTCTTAAGCATGCCTTTGTGAATTGTGAGTTTTTTTGAGGCTCTCATTTTTATAGTTTTTGATGATGATTTAGTTTCTTTTTTTATTCTTATGCAATGTACAATAAGAATGTTGACTTACGAAAGCGATTTTTTCCTTTCTCTCTCTCTCCCTCCCTCCCTCCCTCTCCCTCATGAATTTGAGCAAGAGGCTGTAGGCTGAGAAAATTAATGTAGCGAGAGAGGAGACGTGACATGTGAAGTTTTCTGTGGCGCATACTCATACAAATGAATAAATTAGTTTGAATGAAGGCAAACGGAACCATATCGATGGCAGGCAAGAAGTCAACATTATGATTATTATTCGTCTCAGTTGGAAGGATATGAGTATCGACCTGGGAGTCATTCATTCTCATACACTCAGCACGACTTTTTTTTTTATCATGGCTCATTTGCCTGTACTTCGAACTGGAGACAGTCCCGCCCTTCTCTCCTTCTCCCTCTCTGCCCCTTATCCTTTGTTATTACGAGAGAAAGAGATAGAGAGAGGGGTGAAGGAGAAAAGAGAATGTCCATCTGTTTAAAAATTGCAAGAGACAAAGCTGACAATAAGAAATTTGGATAATAACAATTATGATAATAAAAAAGGATAATAACAGTTTAGGCGCTTTCCCTAAGAGCACTGTTAAGAGGAAGGGGAAGAGAGAAAGTATGGTGGAAGAGAGAAAGTTTGGAAACATTTATTTCCGTCCGTTTGTCATTTCCTTTATTTGACAAAAAATGCGAAAGATAATAATAATTTCATTACATAGCCCCACTGGTGTGAGCAAGGAACTTTCTACTACTAGGACTGGAGGAAGAAACTAATTATGTAGCACACAAACTCAGTGCCTCATGTGGATTAAAATTTGAATTCTTGAGAGGGAGAGAGGAAGGGAGATTGAATATACAATAGGTTGTCGAGTATAGTTGAAAGTCAAGAATTTTTTGTTGAAAAAAAAACCAGAGGAGCAAAGTAGAGAGTACAAAATTGAAAGTAGAGGGAATGCGTATGAGAGAAGGAGAGAGAGAGAGAAAGCGAAGGATAGGAGACGTTTCATTGTCATCAAAAAATCAGTTAAAAAGTAGAATTATAAAATGAGATACGGTTGCATGCAGAAATTTTGATTGCATGTCGTCTCTGCTTGTGTGTGTCTGGCCTGACATACCATACTGGCTGGCATGAGAATGAGGGGGTGGGAAGAGAGAGAGAGAGAGAGGGAGAATCGGCCAAAAAGATGAAGAGGAATCCATAGGTGCATAAAATTTGAAGAGCTCTTTTATAATACATATGCCCTACATTTTGAGTTTTTTATACATGTGAATAGTTTTCATGTCTTCATATGCTTCATCTTTTGACTCGAGAGCTGGAGACGACGGTTACACCCAAGGCAGATGACGGACACAAAAAAGTAGAACTCCCTCTCTCTCTCTCTTCATGTCTTCTTGGGTATGTTTACTACAGCATCTCCCAGTTTTGAGATTTTGGGTAGCTCAGTGTTGTTATACTGAAGAAGGAACAAGAACCTTGAGCTTGAATGAGCCTATATCATTGAACGTGAATTTGAAGAGCACGTAGTAGTATCTTGTGTGCCGCAAGGATGAAGGGTACAAGTAGAGAACTATCTTTTTTGTACTCCGTTGCGTAATTGGGAAGAGACAGAGGGGGGAGGGGAGGAGGACGAGAGAGAAAGCAAAAAAAGTGACGACGAATTTACACATACATTTTTTTTCTCGAGACTACAGAACGATGACAGATTGAAGTTCATAGTGTGTGTCGTGTACCACCACCATTCTATCACTCCTCTCTCTCTCTGTGTACAATATATATTATCCACATCCCCAGTCAGCTACCTTTGTAGTTATATAAAGAAATTTTTAGCAGTCTTGAAGACTACTCACTCTTCTTCCAGGTTTTTACGGTCGACTCGTAGGTACGTGTGAACAAAAATCGATTCGTCTTTTTCTCCTCCTCTGCCTCTGCCTCTCGTTTTCGAAAGGGCTTGCTTGCGTCTATATAGCTATAGAATGAGCGAACTAGTACTACTACTAGTGGAGTACTATCCTCATACTGTCACTCCTCTGCTTTCTCCTCTCTTGGTGGAACCTTCAGTCGAAGGTAGAGTGGGAAGGATCGTCTTAGGGTTGGAGGCTGAGAGGAGGAAAATAAGGAAGATACGATGAAAGTGTGGGACAGTAAGAAAGTGACTTGGGTGCATTCTAATGCAAGAAGATAAAGTAAAGTAATGGGTGGGTTGGTTCAACCAACTTGGTTTTGTATTTGTTGTGTGTGTGTGTGTGTGGGCTCTGCACGGTGTAGTAGCGGAGATACAGGGGAGTCTATTTTCCGACCAACTCCATGGATTCCCATTTATGGTTAAAAGAAAATGCTTTGAGTTTTAAAAACAGAGAATTTATAGTGCGCTCTCCCCAGAGACTTATTTCTTGTTGGGGAGGCCCCGCAAATGCAAAACCTAAAGTATTACTTCCTACGGCTTAGACTATTGATTTTCAAGTTTCTCCAGCATTAGAGCATCCCATCCATCCATATACAACATGGAGAAAGTGGGATGCAGGAGAGGGAGGAGGAGGAGGGGGGACTGAGGGCTAATATATAAGAAAGAAGGAGAGAGGGAAGGAGTGAGAAAGAAAAGAGAAAGAGCTTTTGTTACTTGTTGATGTATATGTATGTCCATACGTATATATATAGTAGTACAAAAAAGATTTTCTTTTCTTTTGAGCCCCCAATTTTCAAGTCCGGTTTTGTAAGGGCAAAGGCGAATGTATATTCCACTAAGAGAGAGAAAGAGCTAGTCCTAAAATGTCCATGTATATTGTAGTGTGTGGGACATACAAAAACAGCCAGTCAGCCAGTCTTTTGCCACCACCACCATGGAATTGGAATTCTATAAATTTAGGATCTGATATAACTTTAATGACAATGTATTAGCTTTCTCCCTCCTCCCTTTTCTTATCTATTTTGTGAAAGAACAATGGGTTAGCCGGGCCTTTATCCTTAATAGAAATAGATTATGCTAAACGATACGAATAGACGCCTGATTTTGGAGTAGCTATGAGGAGCTAGCTATAACTGACTATATGTATGAGGGTCGTAGGTTGGTAATAAATCTAAGTATATTTTGTTGTACCATATAGATGATATATTACAGACTGTGTGTGTATAGCTAAGGTTGTTTTCCAATGATGAGGAGGAGGAGGCTGAAGCTATCGCTGGCTACACAGCCGTCCATTGTGAAGTGTCAACGAGAAGAAGAACATGGGAGTAGTGACAGCTGAGGGAGATGGGAGACAATCCCGACGTGAGAGTCTACTCTCATGTGATCATGAAAGGACGATGAATGTCCGCACAAGGCGTTCTCTCTCTCTTTCTCTCTCCTTCTTCTGTCTACTATGGAAGGAAGAGAAGGGTGAAGGGAAATGAGAAAGTGTTTTACATTATATCAGATGTAAATTGGTTGGAGCACTATAGGATAGGATAGCAAAAGCAGCATGAAGAATTTAACTAGTTCCCCACTTTATTCCACTCTTTTTGTGTAGATGTACAATCATGATTGGCAAAAGGGAAACGAAAGAGAGAGAGAGAGTACATTTTGGAAATTCAAATAAGTAACCGTTGGATTTGACTTGATTACATTGGATTACTTGGATCATTTCATTTTATCCATCCCTGCCTTGTTCTAAAGTGTTGACATAATTTGTCGAGAAAATTTGACACATGTTGTCATTGTGTAAATTGAGCTCTTGCTCGGAATGCTAGGTTGTAGGATTTATGGATGCTTTAGTGCGTAGTTTCTTTTACTATATCCGACAGATTTCATTTTTAGAATTTTTTGTGATGGATGTAAAGAGATATATGGTACGATGACAAACTAGTTTTAAAAGTTTTTTTTTCAGAAAATTTCAGTATAAATTTTTCTAATCAGTATTCCTGTCGTCTTTGTCTATTTCAAGTTACATGGTAGAGACTTCATTTTGAATAGTTTGAAGTTGACTGGAAGAGATACATAGTTTGGGTTTTTGGTTTTTTGGATCCGTAGGATTCATGGAATAGAAGTAAAGTGCTGGAACTAGGGATTTGGTTTATGAACTGTGAAGAGAAAGAGAGATGAAGAAAAAAAGCTAATGATTCTCACTTTGATGTGTGTGAAGGAATTTTGCTGGTGATTTACAATAACCTTTCCATGAGGCAGTGTTCTGTTGGTTAATGTGGTGATGGTAGCACGGGTGAGTGGAGACGAGAGAAAAGTTGACGAACCACTACCACATGATGTGATTTTTGAGAATAATGGCAATTAAGGGAGAGAGGGAGATGCACACCATACATAGGATATGTCAGGGTAAAGATATCTATAAAGTGTCATGCAAATAGTTTGTAAAAGCTGATGCTTCTGTATAACAACGAGAGAGCTAAAAGTTGATTACTTTATATATTGGTGGTTTGTACGGATTTGACAAAAAAATAAGTTTGACACTGTTTAATTATGATATTTGTAATATTTCAGACGGAGTATTCGTCGGCCAAATACTACCCGATAATTCCTCGTTACATGCTTTTGAAGGACATGGTAAAAACGGTGACGCACAATCCGGATTATATGGAGGTGTGTCTACAGGATTTTCATGCACAAACTACTACTACTACTTAACACTTGGATTGTTTTTTACGGGGACCTTTCTGGGCATTAGTTTTGTAATCTTTGTGTCATAGATAATGTATGTATATTTATTTAATTTATAGGTGTGTCATGAGGTGTGTAAAACGGCGACATAGAATCTCTGACAACCATTCAACCCAAAACTCCTTACTTACTAAATCAACTACTGACTAAACCGCGTTCGACTGTTCTCAATAAATTTTTGTTACACAAATTTTTCTCTCTTTTTTGTTAACTATGTTATAGCATATTTAGGCTTTTGATTCCTACTAGTTTGTAGTATTGTATTTTTCACATGATGATGATGACAATATTGTCATACCTCTTTCGGGTACTTTTGATGAAATGAATGAATTTTTGAAAATACTTTGATAATATATCCTATATACATGAAATGAACTACACACAACCACACTTAACGTACCAAATTGCACTCTTTTGATTTTCTTATGAAACACTTTACCACCACACACACACACACTTCACATAAATTTAAACAAAAAAAAGAATGTGTCATTCCGTATTTGAAGTCTAGGACACATGATAAAAAAGGAAATGATTGTGACCATTGTGACATGTTATATAATATATCTCTATTAATTATAGCTTATACAAAAAAATACATACATAAATATATTTATTCCTTCTCCTGGTCGGTGCTACTTTACTGGTGTAGTTTTGGAGGGAAAATAGTTATAGTAGAGGCGGAGAGGTAGCTGACATGATGACATTACATTTGTACAGTGTTTCTAGTTTTTAGGTAGTTTGTAGCGTGTGAAATTTGTGCGTACATTACTGTAACAAAAGGAAAAGTACACGTGTTAGTTAGTTGATAGTAACTTCTAATTTTTGGGAGGGGTTGTAAAGGAGAGTCGATGTAATATCTTGTATTATTATAATATCCTCCAATGGATGTACCATTTGCTCTTAACATTCTTGGAAAAAAATACTCTGAACATGTCAATGAATTTACCTGAAAACAAGAACATTTTTCAAGATGACAAAAAATACATGTGTGTCTATCTATCTGTCTAAATAGTATATCCCAGTAGTTTGACACCAAAAAAGGAGAGGGGTTGAAAAATATCAACGAACTCAGTATTAACTTTGATAACTCTTGTGTATTTGACAAAGAAAAATGATTACGTTGACGACTTAAACTTTCACTGTATTATTATTATTGTTATTATTATTATTCTGTATGGATCTGAGATGAGTAAATTACCAATGCATTTACAAAACCGAACCCCAATTTTCCTCTATATTGTACTTAAAAAAATATTTGTATACAAGCATACATATTTATCTTTATACTCTAAATTAGTTTGAAAATGCTATTTGTGTATGCTTAGTCAAAAATTAATTTCAATGGTAGATATTTATTATTTACCTACTTTTAATAGGTCTGCAATCTAAGCTCATCACCTCTATAATCAATTTTACCTTGAATTGATTGAATAGCATTCCAACTATAGCAAAAGTAACTAAATATTTCTGATGCTAATCAAAAAAAATTGTATAATGAAGATGATTTTTCATGTGCTTTGGTTTGAGTTTTTCCAAAAAAAAAATTAAAATGATTTTGAACTCTCTTACAATGTATGTGTGTCTTTACCCCATATTCAAACAATGTGGAATGGGAAAATTCTTTACTTAGCAACTACTACTCCATGAAAGAGGGGAGGATGGGAATGGCTTCTATTTTATATAAGGAAGAATGGGAGAAATGTGGACAATGGATTTGTAACGGAAATCGAATGGGTAGATAGAGAACTTTTCAATGTGTGTGTGTATAAAAGCTACTCCACACACTCTCTAGGACTTTACACACATTGTGTGTTTATTTTGGTGTTCGTTTTTTATTATTATTATAGATTTCAGCTAGGTGTACATACCGTAAGGTGGATATTTTGTGTACTGCTACTGGTCTCGGATTAGAATGTTGGACTAGAATGTCTGATAGAATAAAATTTTCAGAGTTTTTTGGGGTAACCTGTATAGCGAGCAGCACGCAAAAGGTGTAAGTCCCTGAAGGGTTTTATTGCATTCCACATTAAAATTAAAGGACGACTGGGATTTGTGTGTGTGTGTGTGTGCATTTGTGTTTAGATCTCGTCTGACTTGTCCGTCGCATATATCCAATGTGTACACACACACGAGATAAATTAGGAAAGCATAAAAGGGAAGGTGAGGAGGAGTATAATGTAGATCCACAAACAATATATGGCGTTGGGGGTCCCTATAAAAATTTGGCTTATGACCTCAGACGGGAGGGAAAGTATATGTGTAGACGGGGTGGGGTACATCTATGTCAGAGGAAGAAAAAGTGAAATCCCACACCAAGTTCTCATTTATTACTTTACACGCCAATAGTTCTCCTCTCCTCCTCCTCCTCATTGTTTGGCAATTTCTTGCCCTTTTTCCATCCGACTCTCATACGATACGATACGATACGACACGATAATATAATGTGTAAAGAGAGTGACTCTAGACGTTGTGTCTGGACTATAGACTCAAATTCCAGGTATTGTTTTGTTATCTTGAGTAAAGACGACGACTGACTGTGTAGTTCAATAAATGGAAAATCGAATAGGTCGTACTTATTTGTTTTTCTGTGGCGAAAGTTGAGAGAGTGAGAATGTGTGTGTGTGTGTTTCTTGCATCAATTCTCTCTCTTTCTCTTCCCTTCACACGATTGAATAGGTAGCGTCAAGTTGAGTGACTTTGAACACCCCCTGATATTTCAGACCAAATTTTTGTTACACTTGTATGAGGAGGAATCGATGTTATCCACCAAACCTTCCATCCAAGTGGTAGATAACTCCAAGCTCATATTTATAACAGTTACGTCTGTACTATAAACCTCAGGAACCATTATGATAGATAGATACAAAGGGTGTATTTCCATTCACACACGCACAATCCCATGTCCAAAATTACACAAAAAATCTTTTCTATCTGTAGATCGAACGCTATATTTATATTTTTTGATTTTGACCTCTTCCTCCCCCGCTCCGTGAATTTGAGGGAGGAAAGGGAGAGAAAATGAAGATTTATTTGTACAAAAGTGGTCAAAAAGGAGTAATTTGAGGAGGATGTTTTTATTTGCCAATTTATTTGTAACATGTATGTGTTTGAGACACACTCACACACATTATGTATTTGGGTATACATGTATCACTCTTGGGCAACTTGGCTTCTTTTCTACTGCATATATACTATTTGTGATGCTAAAATACTTTGACTCGTACGATGAATACACACACTGGAAGTGGTGGTGTTTTTGTGATTCGTAAGTCAGTGTAGTAGTTAGTAAGGTACTTAATATCTAAGAAATGAACCAAAGAATTGTTTTTTCGATGCTGTTGTCTTTCGCCTGATGGAATTATTGTTAAAAATATCTAATATAGACTTTGATGACTATAACATGTATGTATAATTAATATACTATATAGATATATATTTATAATAGAGGGAGAACCCAGTTTTCTACCTAGAATAACAATTACGATATAGTAATATTGATGAGTGAGGATAAATCTTTGTCAGTGGCATTTGACTCAATGCAAATTTCATATTATTAAGTATGTGCTATTTCCTTCATACTATAGTAATAGCAGTTATGTAGTTCCCGAAAAAGCACCAAAAGGTCATTTTTAATTTTTATCCCAGATTGCAGTGTGAATTTGACAAGAGGAGAGAGTATTCTTATGGATGTTCCAAGACTTTGCAAGTGTCAATTAGACTTTTGAGAGTAAATCCTACTACTCTACCATTACTGTATTATATTGAGCAGGAAAATTTGAGTATGGCTTACAAAATGATTCTTCTCAGCAGAGCAAAGTAAGCGCCTAAATGTTAAACAATATGTGTATTATACTTGTGACTCCTCACATTGATGGTGTGAAGTGTGAGTCTCAAAAAAGAAACTGTCAACATTATACGAGGCCTCATGGTGTTGAAAACCCGGCTGAGAGTATCTGTAGAGGATTTTGGGGAGAGATGTGTGTAGTCTACAACTTCTTTATTCAGTGGGAGTAGTTTGAGGTTGAGGAGATTAAAAGAGTAATGACGAGAGGGGGTGACACTTTGACACTGTCGTACCGAGATATTCATGAATTCGTAATGAGTATGTATTTCACATAGTCTCGTAAGTAAGTACGGAGACAGGGAAATACAAAAGAGACTTAGGTTTCATGCAAAAACAAAGACAATACATTTGGCACTCAATTCACACACACATTCATATATATGTAGACCCAAGAGGTGGTACTATTGGATCGTTTGTATGCATGTGTTTGGTGTGGCTGTCAAGTCACAAGACGTCAAAGACAACTGATCGAAGGAGCGAGCTCTTTGTCCTGTCTTGTAATTTGTAATATTAGTAAATGTCTAATCCTTTACTGCCTATATACGTCTTTGTGTGTGTATAGGGAGGTTAGGCCACTCTCCATGTAAGAGAGAGAGTGAGTGAGAGTGTGTGGTTGTATACTTACACTAAATCTATTGAACTGGTGGGTGATGGATGAGATAAATGAGATCTAGAGACGGAGGCAGAATGGAGGAGAGAAAGTTGGTAAGGGGCTCTAGAGAAGTTTGGTGAGAAAATTCGAGTGCAATTTAGCCAGCTTTCATTTCTTGGCAAATGAGTGAGTGATGAATCTGATGAACTTTCAAGTGGACTAACTCTCTTTTCTCTCTCTATGTGTGTGTATGTGTGTGTGGATGTCTGTAAGGGGAGGAGGGAGGAGAAAGTGAGAGAAAGAGAGATAATACGCAACATCATTACACAAACCATTTCTCCACATAAATGCAGACGCAAAAGGGAGAACTAGAACTAGAAAGACAATCCTAGTTGAACGGAAACAGCTTACAGCTATTATTACTATTTTATATGTGAGCAAGGGGAGAATAATAGGGGAAGAAGAATACTTGATACATTCCACACACACACACTCTCGACATAACAAATGACATAATATGTCAAAAGAGAAGGGGGGACGAAGAAGGCAAGTTCAAAAAGTGCAACTATGTACTTTCCCCTCCATCTCTCTCTCTCTCTCCATGTGTGTGTGTCTATATATCGATACAAGTAAATAAACTAAGCCCCCCACTACGACTATATCCATTATTATCCGTAAGAAGTAGGGAAGTAGGAAAGCGAGAGAGAGAGTGTGTGTGTGTGACAAAACGTGTCGGTCAATACCTTCTCTCCCTCAGCTAAATCCTCTTCTTCCACTCTCGCACAATGTGAAAAGGACCTTCTTGAGTAGTAGTAGAAGCCAAATAGAAACTTTTCTTAATATGACGAGAATTACTTGGACATGGAAGGGACACAAAATACGACTTCTTGGGAATACAGCAATTGAGAAGGGAGAGATGGAAGAATGAGAGAGAAAGAAAAAAACTTGATCAAGTCTTAGCTACCTTGGGCTTTGGTTCATTCTTCATCTAATTATGTGTCGAATTTCTTCTTCCCCTCCTTACATTTTATATAAAACCATTCTCCCTCTCACTTTCTCTCCATTGTATCCGTGTATATAAGGAACGACGATTGCTTCACTGTTTGGATTTTTTCCATCCCAGACCATCTAAGACCTTAAACATAGAGGAGTTGTACAGATTAATCGTTATTTGAGCTTCTTCTCTCACTATGTCTCTACAAGATTTTCCCAGTTCTCTCTCCAGTGTGTTTCTAGTAGGAAAAAAAAGAGTGGAGAAAGAGAGGATGAGGAGGGGGAAAACAGCCGGATTTACTATTGACTTGTATTGTCCTCTATATATACACATATTGATGTACAAATGTATTTTACATACGAGGCAGCAGCAGTAGGACACGCATATATATTACCACACACTGCATGATAGGCGGGAGATAGCATCCAGTGTTATTCCAATTAATATGATTGCTTTTTCTACACGTACAATGAAAGTACGAGGAGAAAGTAATGGTGGTGGTGGGGAGGGGGGTTGTTTTCACATCCTCATACACACATATTTAGTTAGAGTAATACGTTGTGCATATGGAGAGAATAGAGCAATTTTAACTTATTGGTTATTCTCATAAGGTTCTACTTATTTCTTTTTCGTATAATGGGCTACATACTCCTCACATGAAACTCTCTATATAATAATATTGATTTTTTCCATTCTTCTTCTTTCAAGTCTTAAATGCACGTCAAAAGGCATAATGAGAGTTTGAGAGGAGAGAATAATCGACAAACTTTGACTGCTAGCTTTACAACTCTTCCTCCTTCCCTTCCCTACCTTTCTCCTTGTCGTCATATCTAATAAGGTGACTACGAACGTTGTGAAGCTAATTCATACTATTAGGTTTAAGTACATACTATTATTTCAACGCACACAACGTCTCCACACATACATACTTTCTCCCAAAGAAAGTAGAGAAGGAGAGAGAGAAAACAAATTCTTTTTTGTTGTTGGTAGCCACTTTCTTGCCATGTAATATATAATCATCATCATATATCAAATATCGTTTAAGCTGACAAGTCCACTCGGAAATTATGTGGAGGAAAATAATAAATAAATATAAAAAATACATGAGGAGGAGAAATGAGGTTCTCTCTCTACAATGCTTCTACTCCTCGTAATCACCATCTGAAAACAAATATTGTTTCATACTTAATTGGTACTTTCGGCCAGTCAGAAACGTTTCTCTCTCCACTCTCGTCTTACTTGGTGCATACTTATATGAGGTATGAGGATATTTAGATTTTTTCAAGTATTACACTTCAATATTCCTTTCGTCTCAGGGAAATCGTGCAGTGTCAATCAAACTAAAATTTATACTATGTACAATTCTTGTACTTAAAATTTCCTATTCCTTGTATTGTACACTTGAAGGGATTCTTCATTTTCTTCCCCACACCGCTTTCCCTTCTTTTAGCCCACCCGCACACTACACACCCAGTTAATAATCGGTTACCACTACCAGGAGCACAATTACGTGCTGTCGTTGATGAATTTGACTCATTAAATAATTTTAGGAAATGTGGGTGTGCTGTGCTTCAACCGCTACACATCAGTCTACTTTTGTACTCTGTGTTGTTTGATGAACAGTTTTACTATGCAGACACCTACTCCAAAGGTACTATGTATGTAAGGAAAGGAGCGACAGTAAATTCTGCTATATTATCTAACTGTTAATGAAACTACAATTAATTTATGCCAATTTTAAGTGAAAGTTAAAAATGCATCATCCATTGATATTAATATATGTCATATATAAATAATTAATATAATATATTGATTGATTTTAAGACTGGTAGTGGATGAGGAAGGGAATTGAATCCATAGCGAACAAAAAAAATTATGTGATTACCCTTCTCTGTATTGTAATCACTTACTGTGTAAATAAAACATATGTACTAAATTGTACAATTACTTACATGCATTACTTATATGTACGGTGTGCTTCAAGAGGATCACAAATTATTTATGAAGCGATGTGCTGAGGAGAAAGCTTGATAAATTAAATTGAGGTTAGGATTAAGTTTTTATAATGAAATGAAATGAGGATATATACAATATGCATACAAACATTATGTATTAATACATATATTCTCATTTTTTGTGGATGATTGAGACGTTACGAAAGGAAGAGAGGAAGAATACCTGTATTACTTTTTAGAATAAATATTGATACTGGGGGGCACGTGTAATACTACTACTATAATACTGTATATTACTATTTACTCTGGAAATTTACATTAAGGGGTTAGGATAAGAGAACATTATATTACAGAACATCATCGTACGATGATATATTATTGTAAGGAGTAAGGACAGCTATGTATACATGGAATGTATTTTAGAGAAAGCCAAATAAACAAAAACTCATCTACTTAGGTATGTACCTACATACCTACATATATACATAGATAAATGCATATATTTGTTGTTAGCTTGTGTAGCCAAGTTATAAAACCTACACTCCAGCTATCTGTACTACGTACATTATTAATAGGCAATGCTGTGCAGTATTAATATTTAAAAATACTTTTTTTTCAATACTAAGAATTGTAGAGTGTAAGTACGTAATATGTATGTGTGCAAAGGATTACTTAACAAAGAACAGTTGCGAAGAGCAGAATTCCATATACTAGATAACTTATAAACCTCTTAAGCTACAGCAAAGCGTATCAACAACAGCAAAAAAGAAGAAAAAATGCATGTTTACTATACAATAGAGTTGTAGTAGAGAGATGATATGGATTGTCAAGGTAAATATATACATACATATATATTATTATTATTATGCTGCTGCTGCTGCTGCTGCCAGTCAGTACGTTCAAATTTTGTTGACTCTGCAATGATCCAATATTATATCTACTAGTATATCGTATAGAAAAAAACAAGAACTATATCTCTGTACACACACACACACAACATCAACACATTACATACATACATGTACACAAATGAAAGATAACTATTATTATATTATGAAAGAAATTACTGAACAAGTATTCCCCGTATAAGATGATGAATCATTATTATAGACATGATACATATATTACATTATATATCTATACAAGATGAAATAAATCATTAAATTGTTACTAAATCCTCTTTCTCTTCCCATTCTTTCACTGAACTAGCACACTGATCCACATATTACTTTTTTTACATGGAGTACAATTGGGCGAGAGTATCAAAAAGATAAATCCTTCTCTCTCAGGCATATTTATGCTTTGTCATCTTTAAATTGTGTCCATATTGTTAAGTTTGGACGACAGGAACTTGAGAAATTGTATGGGTTCAACAGGAGGATGAGACGAGAACTCTCTCATTCAATTTCTCTCCCTCACAACTATTGACCTGCATTATGTATTTATGCGTGTACATATGTAATGAGTATACTTATTGACATTGCCCATTTATTAGAGGAAGGAGAACATTACATGTATTACATACTCCATATGTTATGGATGAAAAAGGTACGGGTGAACGTCATCTAATTGCACTGGGTAGGGTAGACGTAGAGGAGAGGAGAAGAGAAAGGAGAAAGTCGTAACGTATTTTCTGGAAAGATTGAGACCACTTTAATTATGAGGCACTTAGATAAAATAATCAAATAAATGGTCACGGACGATGGGTAATTTACTCACATTTCCCCATCACGTGCATATATACACCCGTGTACATGTACACACACATTACATAGACATGTGAATAATTCACCAGTCTTCTACTATTTGCATTTTACCTCCTGTAAATCTACTACCCGCTTCTCTCTCACACAACAGTACAACATAGACACACGTACAGGTCGAAGAGTGGAAGGTAGGACATGGAGGACTCTCTTCGCTTCTGTCGTCGATAGCTTGTATGGAGAGGAGGAGGATGCGATATCAACTTCATTTACTGAATTGTTCTAATCTCATGTCAAGGAAGGAAGAGGAGGGAAGGAATGAGTAGGGAAAATATATGCTTCTACAACTGTTACTACTCTAATGTCCTCTCATATCCCTTTCTTTCCCTTTCGCTTTACGATCCATGTAGGAAAAGAGAGATGGAAAGTAAGGACACTTTCCCAATTGTCCAATGTGTATGTAGTCACACACACGCGGAGGGAATGATACATTAGAGTATGGAAATGAAAAAAGGGAAAGTAAAAGCTTTTTTTGCAAGTATCCATACGATACCATATACCTGTACATTGCTGTACAGGCGCCCATGTGAGTGAGTGAGTGTGGACATGTATACCTTTTCGGTCAATCCATTCCATTACACCAAGATATTACATTATAGTAAATTTACTTGGGCTCATACATGTTCTGAGCGTTGGCTCGTAACAAAGCAAATAAAAAAGAGCACAGTGCATCAGGCTGAAATGTCCGATGTCCCACACACACACACAATGTATTCCTTTAAGCCTTCCACACACAAGTCTACACTGTGGCGGGTGACAGGAGGTACTAGTGAAAGTTTGTCATTAAAAATCGTATTAGTTAAGAGCCAATGAAATGGTCATGACTCCGTCTTTTTCTCTCGTACGAATAAATGTGAGACTGTCACGGTGAAGGCCAATTATTTATTAGTCATTTCAATTTATTACTCATGCTTCACAACTCTTATATTGTCTACATTTTTCTCTTTCTATCCCGTACTGTGTAATGTGATGTGTGCGTCTCCCGCATGCTGCATTACATGACAGACAACAGAAACAATTATAAAATGACATGGGATCCCCCTCCCTTTCACCTCTTTTCCCACACACACACACAATGGTCTGGCTGAGTCTTGAGAAGAAATTAAGTCAGGCTTTCATGACAGAGTCTATCTGTAAAGTATAATGTATGTTCAACCCCTAACACACGCTCAGATGGCAGACATGAGTCTGTGTCTCACAGGTCTTTTGTCAACACAGGACATGACACAGGTAGTCATTTGTGTACGTTACATACACAGAGCAGAGCAGAGAAAGAGATACATGAAAATATGTGCTTTTCTCTCTGTCTCTCCAGCCTAGCAACACAACCACAAATGTTGTGTGTGTTGCTGAAGACATAATGTTTTAGATCTATGTCATTTCAAATGTTCCGTATTAGACTTTCACAAATTTATTCTTCATGTGTGTGTGTGTCGTATATATGTCACATATTCTATGTAGCTTGGGAGATTACAAGGTGAAATTAAGATGGCTTTGATACGATACATGTCAGACAAGCAGCGAGGGTTATTGCCTTATTGCATAAAAGGATTTTCCCTCCTTTCTCCTTCTCTCTTCTCCTCCTCTCTCTTCATAAAAAGGAGGTATAAAAATTCGTTGGGGAGAAGAGCTTCTGTGAGAATTTTTATGAGTCAGCTTTCATTGTAATTTAATTCCTTCGAATATATATTGTATTACCAAATATTACTCTGGAGATATTAAATTATTGATCCATTTGTCCGGATAATAGTAGCAGTAGTAAAAGTCGTGGAGAAAGCGAGGGAAAGCAATAGGTAAATAAATAAAAATCATCCCTTGTCATCTCATCTCTCTCGCCTCCTGGGTAGAAGAGCAGAAGAACAAGAAAGTCCTTTCATTGTCAAAGAGAACTCAGGTGTGTGTTTAGTCACTAAAATGTCATCTGAAATCCAAACAAGCAATTTCCACTCCCCATCCTGTAATAATTCTCAACTTTCAATAAATAATCATACATGAGAAGAATGAGTTCCATCCCGTCAGCCTACTTGTGTGCATGTATTGGTCGTCTACTATCAAAAAATTGTTGACAGTAGACCATGTAATCGATTAATGAGACAGTGAATGAGTTCCCTTCTTTCAACTTACTATTTATCAACTTTAGCGCTGATAAGGTGGGAGGGAAGAATATTAAAACTTGCCTCCTGTTCCATAGAATATTGTATGCCGCATCCTTTATACATGAACGATGTCAGCCAGGAGAGATCTATAATCATACGTAATTGATGAAACAAATGTGCAAAAATTACACACAGGATCGGAACGTTGTAAAAGAATATCCCGTAAATATTTGAATTACGGCATCGGTCATAACCAGAATATTTCATTGATTTTGTCGTTGAGGTCTGTATATTTTAAGTAGCTAAATCCAGACGGGAGGTCATAATTAGAATCTTTACGGTATATATTTGCACGTACATATCAATATGTGTAGTATAGAGTGAGAAAGAGGGTTTCTAATAAAGACTTGGGAGAGGGAAAATATCTATTTTGACAGACAATGAAGATTACAAGGACAGGGATGCGAATAAAGAGAAGAGAGAGAGAGAAATGTTAGTACATACAATAAAATAAGAACTAATGATCTCATGGCGGAAACAATAAAAGGAGAAAGACAATTTGAGAGACAGACGAAAATGATGTTATAAATGGATGAAATATTTAGGTGCCGCCGATGAGTCTCGCCTTTCATGAGCCTCTTCCTGCCTTCCATCTAATGTGTGTGTGTGAGTGTGTGTGTTATGTGTATGACTGCTACATTCTACTGACGGAATTAAGTAGAGGGACGAATCAATAGAAGTAATCAACACCTGAGTCGAGCTTAAAACATTTAAGCATGGAATTTCAGTTCTGAACAACTTCCGACCGAGATTTCTAATTAGCTTGTCTTTCACTTGAATAGCTTCATTTTCACACATCCACCCACCCACCCAACCATGCATCTCTCACTCCCTATAAATGTGTGTGTGTATGTGTGTGTGGACGATTCTACTTTGAGCTCAATTTTCAAACATTTTCATTTGACTCTTTTAACTAATTTATGTTATTCTTTCTCTTCCCCTTGATCCTCGTAGTTCATGTGGTCCTGGAATTTGAGTCTCTCTTTGTCTTTGTCGCTATAAATATAAAGGTATAGAAAGAGGGAGAGGGAGAGGGAGGGAGAAAGTCGGAATTACATAAAACCGCCATTCTAGTCAACCCAGTAAAATCTTCAATGTCACCATTTTATTACAAGACCCCATACAATATATTTTATTATATGTGGAAAAGCGTGACTCGAACCCAACCTGTTCTTTCTCTCTCTCTCCTCTCAACCTCCTTCCCCTCCCTCACTAAATGAAGACTATAAAGGTAAAATTTTCGCGACATACAAATTATTTTACTGCAACATTCACTAATGAGATTGAGCGAACCATGAATTTCTGGCACAAATGTGAACTTGCAATCAGCCTCCCTCCTCCTCCTCCCTTTTCCCTTTATCTCCCTTCTTCTCCCTCCTCTCCACTATGCCGTCTGTGATTAATTGAACGGAAAAGTTGCAGTGCAATGACAACCGAAATGAAATGCTGTCACAACTTTTCAACTTGACGCTATACAAACTACCCTTTGGAGTTGTGCCATGAGGAGGAGGAGGAGGGTGAAAGGAAAGAGAGAACGTTTGAGATGGAAATTTGGGAAGCCGAAAATAGTAAATTCTTATACGTCTTGTATATACAAACCTGTATTATAATATTAGTGGAGGCTGGATGTGAAAGAGACTCTGTGTGTTCCCTTCCTACCTGTTTACAATGGCTGAGCGAGCGTACAAGGTACCCCTCCTCTTCCCATTTTAAGCATTTATATAGGCAGCCCTCACTTTGAAATTTAAGTCAATTAAAGATCAGAATGAATGTCAAAGCTCACAACTACTATACATTCATCCTGTGTACTGATCAGGAGTAGCAGCTGCTCCTGCGGGGATCTGATAAACCTTTAAATCGGAAATACATTAAATAGTCTCTCAAGAAGTTTGAGAATGAGAGAGAGAGAGAGAGAGACGGCGGTGTCGAGAGGAAGGTATTAATAATCGATGTGAGAGACGAAGGGAGAGGAGGAGGAGACACATCAAAGGTTCCTCATCGAATGTGTCGTGAAAGAGGAGAGGAGAAAAGGGAGTGACATTTTTTTTGCCTGGTGTTGTACAGGAAACTCTACACTCTTCCATGTACTTTGTGTATCACGCAGCCCATCATCCACAGCAGTGTACAGCGACTATGTATAGGCACACACGCACAGCACAAACTGAGTAGTTTATAAAGTTTTGGGGAAGACTGTAGTGTAAACGAACGTGTCAAGTGGTAAAGTGAAGCGAGGTATTAGAGAACAACGCTTGACTCTTTAACTTGTAAATATTTTGTACACGACGACCGCATCCTCGTCTTTGCATACGATATGAGAATACAGAATGAGGGTGAGGCAGGGAGTCGGGCTGTCCAAATATGTGATCCAGTCACCCCACATGCATTCTTAATAAGCGTGTGTGTGAAGAGATGAGAGGAGGGGGAAGGAGACGAAGGGACACTTGACAAGATTGTCTAGCCAACCTCAAAATGGTCCTTGTTCTTCAACCCAGAGAGAAATGTTGGATGACCAGGACAAAGTTCAAATTATGACAGGATGAACCTACTTTTCTTCAAAATTTGAACTTGGGCCAGCAGAACTAGAAGAAAAAGAAAAGGAGGGAAGAGGAAAGTACCTTAAATCCACACACACCATCACAACATCATCTCTAAAGATTTCCGAGGGACACAAGACCAACACACAAAGGCCTTTATTAGAATGCACAATGGTAATGATAACTTGAGAGTTTGGAATAGTCCAACGTTGTCAACGGTTCACTGTGAGGAGAGTGTGTGTGTGTGTGGAACACAGTGTTGATAACACTTGAGATAGGACACACACACAGAGTGGAGTGTGTACACAACGACGAGAGGAGACTCAATCAATTATTTAAAACATACCTAGTTTCAAGCAAGCAGAAGCAATATATGTATGCAAGAACTGTGTCATGGATTATTTAACGAATCCACTTCCTCCTTGCACGAAATCCTCTCTCCCTCTGTTTCTTTCCCCCTCTGTACCTTCTCATTATTATTCCGAAGAGAAATGCGAGTCGGAATCCGTCTCACACTATTATTGTTTTTCTACCTGTGTATGTCTACACATAAATGTATGCAATATAAATATTGTGCATGGCCGAGGGTTTAGCTTATCTCTCTCTCTACTCATAAAAACAGTCGTCCGCGACATCGTAAGATACACAGTGTGAGTTCTTATTATGTGTTCACAGGCTGTGAGAGTGAGAGTGGGTTCCACCATCCTGGAGATTTGTGATCAAAGGAGGAGGGGAAAAGAAAAAAAATACACAACCAGTTCCAATTGGAGTACTGCTTCTCAGTTGTTGGCTAAGCTTCTTTGTCATTTTATTCGTTCGTAACAAGGACGTATGACTGTGTGTGTGTGTTTGGGCACATAGGATATTTGTCAACTCGTCAGTGACAATGTCATTGGAACACAAAATAGCACACTTTGTTGACTGCTTAGGGCGCGTTCACATTGAAACAGAACGGTTATCAAAGTCATAAAAAAAGGTCTCTGGTTTTCAAACCGAACATACTCAAATGGTTAAAACGAAGATACTATTCACATTGACTTTTTAACTTCGATCACATTGACCACTCATTATCCAAATTCATGGAAATGATAAGAAAAGGTCTTCTCCCTTCGAGATGTCCCTTCCCTTCCCATTTCGTCCAAGTGTACACACATATATTTTCATATATATTCATACATATGTAAATCCATGTCGAACTTTTTAAATGATGATATTTCTATCATTTCAATATCCACTTCCTCATTTGGCTGTTTTCTGCAGCCATGAAGTCACGGAAAAAGATATTTATTACATCAGTTCTACACTCCATGAAAATATCACAAAGAAAATATTGGGTTCACCCTTGTAGCAGAACTCGAAATCAATTAGGAGATCATATTGAAATTGATATAAAATACAAAAAGTTCCCAGAGAGGTTCAAAAGAGAGACAAGGTGCACGCCTCGACAATTTGACGAGCTTTTATTCCTGCTCTCTCCTCATCTCCAAAAAAGTACAGCAAGACGGGGAAGTGTTACTCCTCGTACTCGCCTCTATGTGACACTAAGGTAATAATTATTCTTCATTATTCTATAGGTAATTACGGATGTTATATTCCTTTCTCAACGTGCTTATACTTATATATATATATATAGTACTATATATTACAACGCACACTTTCAGGTTTTTGGGTCATGGTGCAAGTTTACAACAATTGAGTGACTCTTTTTGCCTGGGACATTCCACTGTGCAAGGGATTGTTACTGAGACCACCAAAATTATGTGGAAAATTCTGTC